>APFE030733470.1:19114-70466 GCA_000404065.3 Pinus taeda | reverse complement strand
CATATCAACACAGTATGTACTGGGGAAAGAATACAGCTGAAAACCCCTCAACTATCTGTATATTATGATGATAGAGAACATGTAACAATACATAGTACAATACTCCTCACAAGTACTTAGTGCTATCTCCACATGCTACACACAAACAAGCTCAGATCTGAACAAGTCACGGGCTCAAATCTCCTCCGCTGTTTGCCTGCCTCTACTGTGCAATCCAACCTGTGAGAATAACTGATCCAAGCTCGAATTCCCTTGGCTTGTACTACGGAATCCTCATTGGCAATCTCAATCAATGATTGTGCAAATCTCATGCACAGTTACAGTCACAACTGATAGTAGTCTCACCCTTTCACCCACCTCTAACACTTGTCTCCACTGAACTGTCCATGCACTGAGTTAACTGATGTATTCTTTAGTTGATTTATGAGTTAATAATTAGTGAATTAATTAATAATTAATTCACACCACTCATCACTAGTGTATTTGTTAGTTAGACTAAATACAACTAGTTCAACTAAGTCAAACTGAACACAACTCCATCAACTCCTCATTCAACTCCACCAAACTCAATCACTTGAGTTCTAACTGAAGTCCTTCATGCAATAGCTCAACTAACCCATAAGAAAAACGTATTTCCTTCTGGAAGTTGCATGTGCCACATCCGTAGCTCAAACTGAAGTGCTGCAAGAGGATAAGATAATGTTTATAGTCCAAATATTATTAAAAGCTAATAATATTCGATTGTTCTATATTTAGACTGGCAATCTAAAAATAGACTCCGCCCATATGTCTAAAAATAGAGGTCCATCTATTTTTACCAACATGACCAATCATCCATAAATAGCATCCTGCAACTCATAGACCATGATCCATATGTCTAAAAATAGACTTTGCGCCAAAAATAGTCTGCGGACCCACTTAGTGAAGGCAACTTCTTTTCACTAAGATCCATCATCTTGTTGCATTTTCAAAACAAAATGCACCAGCGAAGGGCGATTTTGTAGGATCATTAATTTTTCCTCTGAACCCTTAACTCCAAAAATCATGGCCATATGGACCACATGGGCTCGAGGATTGGGCCTTAACGTCCACCCTGGCTGGTCTAGCCCTTAAATGTTGGGGTCATGGTCTTATGGGCGCCACGGGTCTAAGGGTTGGACTTAACTTCCCTCCCTTCCCTCCGAGACCCATTAAGACTAGCGCTTGGTCATGTCGGGGTCCAAAGGGCCTAGTGATGGTCCCCATTCTTCAGCGCCTCTGCTTAGCACCTTAGATCTAGAACCAATGATAATTTTGTGGAGCATGTGCCCATGGGCCAGGGCTATTACCAAGCACCCTTCCCATTAGCCCCTTTTTTGTTAGCGCCAAGTCATTTAGATGGAGTGGTGACCAGGGGCCAATTGCTATTCCTGAGCCTCTCTTACGCGAGCTCCAAACCTCTACGCAAAGGGCATATGACAACAACATGAACGGGGGCTGAGGCTAGCTGCACTATCCCATCCTCCAATAGGCATTGTATTAAACTTTTTATATGGGTGGTACCCATAGGTTAATAAGCACCAATGTATAGTCCAACGTGTAGGAGTTTACAGGGTAAATTCCTCAGTCAGAAAACCAAAGGACACTGCTCGCAAATAGATCATAGATCAATACACCAGTATTGTTGACGTGGTTAAAACCCTCAAAAAGGGAAACAGTCCACGGCCTGAGCCAACGCAGCCACTTTAGGCAATTTATTAATAAAAGAATGAAAATTTACATAAGCTTCTCTGATGAATGGTTACCCTACAAATGACCCTCCATGCTCTTTAAATAGAGATCATGGACCAATTGGGTGTTAAGCCACGGATCAAGTGTCGGTAATACCGAGGAGAGAATGAACCGTCGGATCACTACATATTGTGACCGTCATATTGTAAGTTACAAAAGTACATAGTAAAGAAACACACTTTACTTAACGCTACACTAGACCAAGTTATACTTAACTATTTCCTATGTGTCGGAATATCCTAACATCACCCCTTAAGAACAACTTGGGATAGGATTGAAGGATGTACAAATATGACACAATAGGAGAAGGAAGAAGGCATTAGATCCTATCCCCCCTTAGTGACAACTTCCTGAAATCCAACCATAAATCAAAGTTTAGTAATCTTTGCCTCTATGAGAGCCTTTGTAAACATGTCTGCAACTTGATCATCTGTTGAACAATATTGCACTTCAAGAACATGGTCGTGAATAAAATTTCTGATGAAGTGCATGTGTAGTTCAATGTGTTTGTTGCGCTGATGTTGGATTGGATCTTTGCATAGTTGAATAGCACTTTGATTATCACACCAAAGTGTAGTCGGATGCTGCTACTGAAAGCCAAACTCTGCACCATGATACTCTGCTTCTGATGAAGAAAGAGAAATGACACTTTGCTTCTTGCAAGCCCATGTAATAGGTCTTGAACCAAGAGTGAACACATAACCTGCAGTAGACTTTCGATCATCAAGGTCACCAACCCAATCAGAATCAGTGAAACCAACGAATAGAGGAGATGCTTCTACATTGTAATGAATCCCAAACATAATTGTACCTCGAACATAATGAAGTATTCTTTTAGTTTCTTTCCAATGACTTTCATGTGGGTTTTGCATAAACCGAGCAATAAGGCCAACAACAAAGGAAAGGTCGGGACGAGTATGGGTCAGATACAAAAGTTTTCCTACAAGTTGACGGTATAAGGTAGCATCAACTTCAGGGGAAGTACAAGTGACTAAAAGTTTGGCTCCAGACTGAAAGGGAGAAGGGGTTGGCTTACAGTCTTCCATGTGAAAATGGCGTAGAAGATCACAGGCATACTTGGACTAGGAAAGGGAAATACCTTCCTTGGATTGCAAAACTTGAAGACCAAGAAAATAATGTAAGTGTCCTAAGTTTGTCATTTCAAACTTCTTTTTAAGGTTGGACTTCACATGGTTTATAAGGTTGGGATCACTACCAGTAAGGATGAGATCATCAACATAAAGAACAAGAATGATAAGAGATTTGCCCACTTTCTTGGTGTAGACAATATTGTCAGAATGACACCTAGAAAAGCTAGTTTCTAAAAGAAAGTTATCCATTTTGGCGTACCAAGCCCGAGGAGCTTGCTTGAGACCATAAAGGGATTTCTTAATCCGACATACAAGGCTAGAGTTTGTTTGTATAAAGCTAGTAGGTCGTTCCATATAGATTTCTTCATGCAAGTCCCCATGCAAGAAGACAGATTTAACATGCATCTGATGGACTTCCCATTTGAAAGAGGCAATAAGGGAAAGAACAAGGCAAATAGAGTTCATTTTGGCAACAGGGGATAAGGTTTCAATATAGTCAATGCCTTCAAGTTGTGAAAAACCCTTAGCAACAAGACGAGATTTATGTTTATCAACTCTTCTATCTGGTCCATACTTGGTTCTATAAACCCATTTGCATCTAACAAGTTTTCGTCCCTTTGGTAGAGGAACAAGAGGCCATGTATCATTTGCCAATAATGAACAATATTCTTCATTCATTGTTGCATCCTAATCTTAATGGCCTGAAGCTTCTGCAAAGGTGTCATGATCATAATTCGCTGAAGCTTGAGCCAATAAAGAAGAGGCTCTATCGAACTGAGAATGCGTATGTCGCTGATCTGTAGGATCATCAGCAAGAGCACCTGCTGCATCCCGAGTAGCAACAACCCATTTTGGAAGCTGGGGAGCTGAAGGAGGATCCTGAGAAGGTGGGGGAGGATTGTCATCCTCTCTTCCATCATCTGAAGAAGAAATATTTTCAAAAGTAGAAGAGATAGAGAGAGGTGGCACATCCACTGAACTAGGCTCGTAGGCCGATATATTTTCAGCAAACTTTACATCTCTTCTAATGATAACATTTTTGGACTTAAGTGGAATAAGTCTATATCCTTTGGCATCTTCAGAATATCCAACAAAAATACATTTTTCACTCTTAGGTTCTAAAGCTTTATGTTTCTCATCTGGAATATGAGCCCATGCTTCACTTCCAAAAACACGAAAGTGACTTACATCTGGTTTAATTTAGTTCCATGCTTCTTCTAGAGTGATATTCTTTAAAACCTTAGTAGGAGTGCGATTTACTATGTAATTTGCACAGTTAATTGCTTCTGGCCAAAAATTAAGACTAAATCCTTTAGATTGAAGCATACAATTAGCCATTTCCTTTAAGGTGCGATTCTTCCTTTGAGGTACACCATTTTTTGTGTGGAGTATATGGAACAGTATATTGCATTTGAATTCCATTCTTAGTGCAAAAGTTGGTGAATTTGTTGTTAACATATTCTCCGCCATTATCAAATCTTAGCTTAAGAATTTGATGTCCAGATTGTTTTTCAACAAAGGCGTTAAAGGCCAAGAACATGTTAAATGCTTCACTCTTGAGTTTTAAGAAGTATATCCAAGTGCGTCGGGAGAAATTATCAATGAAAGTTAAGAAATACTTGTAGCCAAAGAATGAAACAACTGGAAGTGGACCACATAAATCACTATGCACAAGCTGTAAAGGGGCTGAGGCGTGCCAAGAGGCACGTTTTTCAAAACTATCTTGATGATGTTTTCCGAGTACGCATTCAGAACAAACACCATCTCTGCAAGATACCATTGGAAGACCTGTCACCATATTTTCTTTACATAGATTTTGAAGGGAGCGATGGTTGAAGTGACCAAATCGCTCATGCCAAAGTTTGCTCACTTCCTCATTATGAGCAACAAATACCGAGGGAAGATTTGATGACCCAAAGTTGTTAAACTTATACAACCTTGTAGAATCATTAGCAATGCTAGTAGCTAAAACTTGTCTAGGATCTCTTAGGTCCTTAATTGCAACATTGTGAGGTGAAAATTCAATGATTTTAGCTTCACCTGAATGAGTTATTTGATATACTGATAGAAGGTTGCAGGATAAGGTTGGAACATATAATACATCAATAAATTGACCATTGTTTATATGAACTGTTCTAGTCCCTACAACACTAAGAGATCTATCATCACCAACATATATATTTTTGGTATTACAATCATTTAAAGAAGAAAACATCACTTTGTTTTTGGCCATGTAATAAGAAACTCCAGAATCAATGAGCCACTCATGAGAATGAGTAGAAGAAGATACATTTAGTGCATATCCAGACCGAGATGCTTGACAACCACATGCAGAAAATGCTATTCCTGAAGATGAAGTTGAAGTTGTAGAGTGTTCCAAATGGATGTTATGCTTCTTTATTGCTGTTTCCAAGGCTTCCATCTTCTTAAAGCATTTGGATTCTAAGTGGCCATCTCGATTACAAAAGTGGCAATGTTTATTAGTCTTCTTCCCTTTGTTTTTATTTGCCTTATCATTTTGTTGAAATGATTTTTCATTTTGGGACTGAAATTGCTTAGGACCCTTGTTTGGTTTAGGACCATTCTTTTTAGGATACGACTTCTTAGGGATTCTTTGAATCTGGTTGCTGCTGGACGGTTAGGGCTTTCTTAAAAGAGTTTCCAAGATTAAGAAGACCAAGATGTAAGAGTTTTTCTTGTTCTCTTATTAAAGAATCACAAAAGGCATCAAAGGAAGGGGACTTATAGTCTTGTTCTTGAGAAATGAAGGCTTCTCTTGTAGAATGGAAGGTGGAAACAAACACAGAGTAGGCTGGTCCCAACTTAGTAAGAATGGAATAGATAAGGCTATCATCTTCTTTCTTAACCTTAACACCTTCCAAAAGAAGTCCAAGGGTCTTGAACTTGGACAAAAATTCTTCAATGGAAGAAAAATTATTGGGGTTCAACATAAGCAACTCATTTTCAAGTTGATAGGCTCTAATTTCATTTTTAATTCCAAAAACTTTAGTGAGTTCTTTCATTGCTTCATTAGAGGTATCAAGTTATGCGATATGGAATTTAAGGTCTGGAGAAAATAGACATCCCTATCAACCCACGTGCATGATCTTGCCTATTATCCCATTTGGCTACTTTATCTTCATCTTTAGGTTTGGTTTCTTGGCCTGAGGCTATTCTGAAAAGACCTTTACTTCTAAGTAAATCCACAATGTAGGACCACCATTGGAAGTAGTTGGTGCTGTCAAGAATAAATTGGCATGGACTTTCCATTTTAACAGAAACTGAAGCTGTAGATGCTGAAAATAAGTGTTCCAATGGAAAGATTTTGAAAAAATAGGTCGAGTAAGAAAAAAACGGCTCTAAAAATGGCTTTCGGATGAAGAAGTTATGGCTTTTGAATAAAAGTTGTTGAAGATGCCGACAAAGTGCATGAATGTGCGGAAATGAATGATAATATTATATTTAAAAAAAATCTCCCTTTTTGCAAAACTTAATCTAATTAGCTCACTTAAAAAAAGATTTTATGTGATTCACTTTTATAAATAAGTGAAAGTCACTTTTACAATGGTACCTTATGAGCTACCCACTAAATTGTAACTTAAATAAAAGATAAAGAGACTTTAGAATTATAAGTGACTCACTTTTTCTAATGGGTGAGAACACTTTTACATAAAGTAACTATAAAACATAAGTTACATGTGTTTTTTGAAAAAGTAACCCAACAAAATGACAGATTTGAACTCAAGACCTCTATTTTCATGAAGTAACTTCGGACCAAGTGAGCTAGTTTAAAAGGTTAGTAATTTTTGGAAAAGAGGAAGGGTTTTTTTTGTTTTGTTTTAGTCATTGAAGCTTTGGGGTGCGTGCTTACTTGAGAAAGCTCTTTTTTTGGCCACAAAACAAAAAACACAATGCCCAACATGGACATACCAAAAAAAACAAACCTTACGGCTTGAAGTTAGCTTTATTCGGAAGCTAAATTTTTCTTAATGTTTCTTATTTTCCGAGATCACTGTAAGGAGCAGTGGAAAAGAGCATACACATGAGAAAAATCTTTCCTTTCTGTTTCTGATTTGCCTAGATCACACGGAGTTGCAGGGCAAAGAGCATATGCAGAAATGAAAGGTATATATCCAGTAATAAAAAAACAGAGAGCTAAATAAACCGAAATAAACAGAGAGAAAATAACTAAAAACTGCAAATAAACATTGTATACCTCCAGATCTTAAAAATGACGTAACTAAGGCTCCCAGAAACCTTTTCCTGTCAAAAGAAAGGGGTTCTTCACTGGAACAGATGCTCCTAACACAATAGAGCAGTGCTCTCGGCCCGAAAGTAGTCAGAAACAATAGATCTAGGAAACGACAGTCGGATGCAGTTCTATCGACTTCAGATTTGGATCACCAAGAGATGCGGCCCTCAAATAGCTCTGATATCATGTAGGAATTTATAGGGTAAGTTCCTTGGACAGAACACCAAAGAACACCGCTCACAAACAGATCACAGATCAATACATTAGTATTCTTGATGTGGTTAAAACTCTCAAAGAGAGAAACAACGCATGGCTTGAGCCAATGTGACCACTTCAGGCAATTTATTAATAAAAGAATGAAAATTTACATAAGCTTCTCTCATGAATGGTTACCCTACAAATGACTCTCCATGCTTTTTAAATAGAGATCATGAACCAATCGGGTGTTAAGCCACGGATCAAGTGTTGGTAATACCAAGGAGAGAATGAACCGTCAGATCACTACATATCGTGACCGTCGGATTTACAAAAGTACATAGTAAAGAAACACATTTTACCTAACTCTACACTAGACCAAGTTATACTTAACTATTTCCTATGTGTCAGAATATCCTAACAAATTGTGCTCATTTATCTTTTGATATGTTCTTACGTTATTAACTTATTTGCTTTTCTGTTTCAAATTTCAGTTGTAGACTTAAGCTTATTTTGAATCTTGATATATGAATCATGATATATTACTTATTAGAATTGAGTCTTGACTCTATAAAATTTTGACTCTTGATGTATCAGACTTGTATAATTTTATTTCAATGTTCAGTGTTCAATGTTCATAGTTGAAACATCAATATGGTTTAAACTTCAAAACTTTAAACATTTATAATTTTATTTTCATTGTGCATTGTTACTAACTTAGTCGTTACACTATACAGTTACAAACTTACATGTATAATGTATGATTATAATTTATATGATAATGATATCAATGATATTGCTTTTCTTTTTAAATTTGTTTCAGTTATATGATTCATCGATTTATCATTTATCCTTCATGATGTAAGTGTTATATATATATATATATATATATATATATATATATATATATTATATTATATATTATATAATATAAAATGATAAAGACAATTGTATTATAAATAGTAAAATTTCAATGATATATATTTTATTGTGTAAGTTTTTAAGACCCCGGCGTCCCCCCACGTTTCCTAAAAATTGGTGGGGAGCTTTTGCATAGGCTGCTCCTACGTATCCCCGCTCGTTCGCCTCCACATCCCAGAAACTTGGTGGAACATTGGTTTTAGTACACTGATAAACTTTTATGTATTCATTTAAAATACTTAAAAGAGTGTCTCTACTAATGTTTTTGCACAATTGAAACTAGAGAAATAATAGCAAGCACACACACAATTTGACACTTATTTTTGGTCAAACTGACCCTGGAAAAACCCCACTGCCTCTTGGGGAAAACCAGTGCTGGGGAAGGGAGATTTTATTTTCTTTCGAATACTGCAAAAGAACAACATAAAAATGACTTATCTCTTCCCTTCGAGCTGCTGTTCAGAGGTCCTCTTTTTACACTGAAATTATGGACTCATCATGTCCTCTCACAGTCACCCTCCTTTCAGCGAAAATATTCGTTCTCTTACTTAGCAGCTACTCTTTCACAGGAAATCGAACCATTAGACTGTCACAGGTAGCCTTAAAACTCAGGCCATCCTTCTCTGGCACACGGGTTTGTTTCAGCAGTTAGACACCCTCCTGAAGCTGCCCCTTTCCTGCCTTGAATCACACTCTATAACATGGAGTAACCAGGCCCTAGAAACCCTTTGACTATGCTCAATTTGCAGGCCCAAAAAACATGCAGTTGAGGCCCAAAATATTCGCACAGTAGCCTGTGAAACTCGGATTGGATAAAGCTGATTGAAGATAGGCTATCCAGTTACTAAATGCTGGTTCTGAGCTGCATTTAGGTTGAAGCATGCCCTGAAAGATCAGCAAACAAATACACAATCCTCTGCCAAGATATTCAGACTCCTATGTTTGAAACTCGCTCTCTAAGGAATCGAATCACTGTAGCTGTAGTGTTTGTTCCTTGCTGTAGGTTCTCCTCACAAAAAACTCGTTTATCCTTTTCTCCTTTCTCTTCTACGCTTCTCCAATAATGAGCAAAATGATTGTTTCTTTTCCCTTTTGTTTGCTTGAGGCAAAGCCCTAGGAATAGAGGGCTGAGATATAATCACGAGATCTTAGATTGGAGGGCTAAGATTAAATCTCAAGATTTGGACCCCTCATATATTGGCCCCATCTTTAAGTGACTTCCTAGTGCTTTATAATGTCTTTTCTCCTTGGTCACTTTTCTTTCATAAAGTGAACTTTAAAACATAAAGTCACCTCAATTTTAAAAAGTGTCACATGTACTTTTTCCTCAAAGTGATTATATAACACAAATCACTTTAATAATAAAGTACAAGATAAATAATACATTAAAAGTACATTTCCCCTCATGACTTAATTATAACAGCTCAAGTCCACCACAAAATTCATTAAAGTGTCTTCCTAGGCCTAAAGACCATAGGAAACACTTCCTTGTTACCCCTCTCAATTTTTCAACGGGAGGAAGACCAAATACATCATTCTTGATCGTTATAATGTGTAAAGAGGGAGCAATCATGGAACCTAAGTTACCACTTTCCTTGGTGTATTTTTACCACCCTTCTTGTGTGCCTTTCTTTAATGGCATAACTTGGGCTACAAGCCTTATTATGCATTAATTACCCCTTAAGGATGAAGCAATTTATCGTCCATTAGGGTTGGGATGTCAAAGTTCCTTTCAGTTTTGATTTTCTCATGTATTAGCCAAGACCTAAGTGAGGGCTAATGAGGGTGGTAGAACACAGTTTAGGCTTTTGTCCACACACTTTGTTATTATGCTAGCCAATATTTTGCATTTTATCATTATGACTCATGCTTTTCTTTTTCTTTTTGTTGCATCAAACCTACGAGGGCAAAGTTCATGGGCCTCTACTCAAGAATGAGGAAATCAAGGAACCAACACTGGCGATAGATAACAATCAACCTGAAGATTGGGTAATGAAATCAAGGAAAGATCGAATGTGATAAGTATGGTTTACCTTGGGCATACAACGTCGATCAGTGCTTCCTATTTGTGCCCCTCTTAGACGATGGAAAGAAAGGCCTCAAAGAAGGTCACACTAGAGGATAGCTGCCAAGGTGAAGCATTGGAAAAAGGATACAACCAAAAGTGGTCAATTTTCCAATTCAACGTGTGATTCATACTAATATGCTTTTGAAACGTTAAATGAAAACATTTGATTACAGACATGGTTAATGTACCTTAAATGGATGCCACCTTCATTTGATAAGTAAGCTAGAAGTCAAAAAGCACTAAACAGAGCATAGATTGAGGGCCTTTGAGGCTAGCTACCTGTAGATCACATAGGGCTACTGGTTGGCAAGCCGAACCCAATAAGAGAAAAGTTCTCCTAGGGGTCACCCACTTGGCTGGGTAAAAGGAACAATACCAATATTTCAAGTGATTGCTAGCGATTTACACACCTTGTGTAATTTCTTGGTAACATTTTTGGGTTATTCTTGTCAACCTCTCATATGCAGAGCCTTCACATGTATGGGGCTGTGCTTTCAAAATGCTTTGGAGGAATCTCATATTATTTGAAAACTGCTAATAATGGATGTCCCAAATTTTCACGCAGTGTCATGTTTTTATTCTCTTGCATGCAAATCAACAAGATAAATTTCAAATGTTTATCTTTTCTTTGTAGTATGGAAACTATTTGAATGGAGATTTACATAAAAACCATACAAACATAATTGAGTATTATAAAACCTTATATGAATTTTGTAGAACACTCATATGTTGATAAAGATGGCCTGCGTGATATCTATGGACTTACACTCCACATCATAGACAATCTTGTAGTGGAAGTCCCTCCAAATTGGGGCAAGGGTATCATCATGGACTTAGAACCACTCGTAATTTTCAGTCATTAGCAGTGGTAACAAACTATAAATAACAAACATAGAATATATGTTAAAATTGGCAACTAGGGCCAAACTCCATGTGGGTCATCTTATTCATGGCTGATAATATTTTTATTAGATTCTTCTTGTCGAGAGGTGTAGGATTGATCTAAAGATCATCCGATTCCGATAAGTATTTATGGAGATATGAATTTATTTTGATTATGGAATAATTATCAAGCTGACCAGCAACTCATGTAGGCTCAAAAGCCCAGCAGTCGCATCTATTCAATCATCAACATTTGTATATAAATACAGGTGGTCTTTTCCTCATTTGGATACACTCATTTCATCACATCTCTCTCTCTCTCTCTCCTGCACAGAAAAGAGGCTCTTCTCCTACTGCGCAGAAAGGGACTCTTCTCTCACATGCATGGAAGGAAGGACGCAGATTTGGGGCTGCAACTGCAGATCGGAAGTTTGACTAGCGTTGACCATCTTTCTCACTCTCAGAACTGCGTTGTAGGTGGAACTGGCTCTCCTCAGAAGGCCGCATTTTTGGTGAAGGAATCAAGCCGATCCGACAGTGGGTTTGCAAGATATTGTCTGCCCTAGTTTAGCGCTGATCTAGGGTTTGCTGTTGCTAATGTAAATCAGATTTATGTACTGTTTCTCTCTGCTGAATTATTGAAGATAAAAGAAGATTTGATCAAAGGGTTTCCCCATATTGGGGTTTATCCCTGGCTAGCCGCCACATCTTGTGTCTCTTGTCTTGGCTTGATCGTTTAATGTTCTATCTGCACTTTACTTATTGTACATGTGATTGCTAATCTGTGGATAATAATAATAAAAAGAAGTAAACTGCTCTAAGCATAGAACATATCATAACTTAACATGGTATCAGAGCTGAGGTGAAGACAAAGCCCAAGCAAGAGCAAGAGCAATCACCGAAGAGAAGATTGGCAAGGCTATCTTAAAAGAACTATGGGGTCCTCAACACTCTTCCCTGCCGAAGACAAGCTCCATGAGTAGTCTGACTATCATGGATGGAAGATGTCTCTCGATCTAATCTTAGAAGATCGAGTGTTGGACCATGTGAGAGGCAATATTGTTGAGCCTCCATCAAATGCACTCGCTGCTGCCAGGAACAAATGGAAAACCGGTGAAGTCAAAACAAAGAAGATCATCTAGGACTCTATCGACAAGCACTTGGTGGCCTACATCTCAAATATGAACATCTCCAAAGAAATCTACGATAGACTGGTGAGTTTATTTAAAGTTAATGATGCAAATCAAGTTTTGTTTCTTAGAACTAAGCTGAAGGAAATTAAGAAGGGCAAAGATGAGAGCGTGCAAGCATATTTCTTAAGAATCACCGAGATCAAGAACGATTTCTTATCTATTGGAGAAATAATCAATGATAGGGAAATGGCACTCTCAACCCTTGGAGGATTACCATCCGAATGGTACGTGTTCAGGACTACTCTTCTCAACAATAACATAATTCCTGGTTTCGAGGAATTAATGGCAAGATGCATACAAGAAGAAACAAGGATAGAAGAGCAAGAAATGCCCATGCCTAAAGGTCCTCCTGCTGCCTTTTCTTCTCATACTAAGAAAAGAAATAATTCCGAGACTAAATCAAAAAGAAAGGCTGGACCTAAGGGTGGAAGAAAAGGACGATGTTACATTTGCGATAAAGCAGGTCACTATGCAAGGGAGTGCCCTGAGAGAAAAGACTCACACCGGGATGATGATTAAAATCCCTCTCAAGGCAATCAAAGAAATGGCAGGTCAAATAGCAGAGGTAAAAGGAGTGTTGGAAATCAAGGAAGAGGACAACCATTCAAGAAGGCTAGAAATTCCAGGTACGAATCTAACACTGTTGATAATAAGCAGGATGAATATTATCTACCAGTTGCTCTGTCTACCTTTGTTCCTCCAGACTCGCTGGGAAATTGGCTTATTGATAGTGGTGCCTCAAGGCCCTTCACTGGTTACAAAGAAGTTCTCCATAATTTGATAGAGAAAGAAACTAACGTAGAAATTGTCCTTGGAGATAATATGAAATATCCCGTGAAAGGTGTAGGCAATGTCTCTCTTAAATTGAATCAAAGTAATACGATCCACTTACAGGATGTATTATATGTACCTGACCTCAAAAAGAACCTGGTGTCCATTTCGGCAATGGAAGACAAAGGCTACAAGGTGGCTTTCATCTATGGCAAGGTACGTGCATGGAAAAACAATATTAAAGATGCCTTCACTCTTTGGTTTCGAGTTGATTCATTATATTAGGTCGGAGGAAGTCCGCTAGGTGTCATGTCTTGTGACACATCTCAAGCCTTGATCGAGAAAACCGAAAAGAAGATCAAGATCTTAAGGAATGATAATGGGACTGAATATGAATCTAACGAGTTTCATGACTTTTGTAAAGAGGCTGACATTAAGAGGGAGACTACTACACAATATACTCCTAAACAAAATGGTGTGGTGGAAAGGAAGAACTGTACGATTATGGGCGCTGCCCGTGCCATGCTCCATGATCAAAGACTTCCTAAGTTTCTATGGGCCGAAGCTGCAAACACCGCCGTCTATGTGCAAAACTGATGCCTCCATCAAGCATTGGGTTCCAAGAGTCCCGAAGAAATGTTCACCGGTAAGAAACTTGACATATCTCATTTTAGAATTTTTGGAAGCCCTGTATATTTTCATGTGCCGAAAGAGAAAAGGAACAAATTGGGTGCCTCTGGAAAGAAAGGAATCTTCGTGGGTTATAGTGAAAATACTAAGGGCTATAGAATCTATGTAGTCGGTCAAAGGGAAGTCGTGATTAGTCATGATGTCACCTTTGATGAAGATATAGCTCTCAGCGAGCTGGACAATCTTCCGACTTTGAGGAGTTCTCAAGAAGCTGGCACCAGGGAACAAAAAGAAAAGGATGATGAAACAATGCCTGATGTGGAAGAACCCATGGATCCTATTGATCCACTTGAGCTTTCCTCTTCTAGGGAGAGGCCCTCTTGGCTTAGGGGGCTACTCGATGATGCTGAAGGACGCACTGCGCCCCGAGGAACCTTTCGTGAAAGTAAGAAACCTAATAGGTATCAGGGATACCTGACCATCATGAGCACGATCAAACAAAATGAGCCTTCATCATTCTTAGATGCCGTCAAGCATCAAGTATGGGAGGATGCTATGACCGAAAAACATGAGTCTATTATGAAGAATGATGTTTGGGAAGTAGTTCCCAGACCTTAGGACAAGACAATTGTCACTTCTAAATGGCTTTACAAGATAAAGCATGCAACAGATGGAAGTATGGAAAAGTATAAGGCTCGTTTTGTCACTCGTGGCTTCTCCCAGAAGGAAGGTATAGACTATGACGAGATATTTGCACATGTTGCCAAATATACCATCATCCGCTCGATCATAGCCCTTGCGGCTTCACAAGGATGGAACCTACATTAGATGGATGTCAAGATCGCGTTCTTGCATGGTTCGATCAAAGAAGAGGTCTACGTGGAGCAACTCGAAGGATTTGAGATTTATGATCGAAAATCTCATGTATGCAAGTTGAAGAAGGCTCTCGATGGGCTGAAGCAAGCAACCAAGCATGGTATGAGAGGATCGATAGCTACTTGATGACGCTGGGATTCACTAGGAGTGAAGCTGATCCTAACCCTTACTTTAAGGTTGAAGATGGCAAACCTCTCATACTGGCACTATATGTGGATGACCTCTTTCTAATTGGTGCAGACCCTCTCATTCACAAATGTAAGAGGGAGTTGGCTTTTGAATTTGAAATGAAGAACCTAGGACTGATGCATTATTTCCTAGGACTTGAAGTGTGGCAGAAGCCAGGGGAAATTTTCCTATCTCAAGGAAAATATGTGGTGAAGATATTGGAAAGATTCGGTATGGTAGACTGCAAGCCTGTAACTACCCCGATGGAGCTTGACTTCAAGAAGTTAAGCGGTAGTGCTGCAGGACTTGTTTTATGAAATGCTACCAAGTATCGACAACTCGTCGGAGCATTAATGTTCTTAGTGAACTCTCGTCCAGATATATGCTTTACAGTGAACACATTGAGTCAACATATGGTTGAACCTCACCACATACATTGGATTCGTGCCAAGAATTTGTTAAGATATCTTCGTGGCACAATCACTTATGGGTTAAGATACACTGTCGAAGATGTGAGACTACTTGGATACATTGATGCTGATTGGGCATGCAATGTGGTGGACCATAAGAGCACTTTTGGGTGTTGTTTCTCCTTTGGATTTGCTTCGATATCCTGGATGAGCAAGAACCAGAAGTCGGTGGCTTTGAGCATCGCCGAAGCAGAGGATATTGCTGCTAGCATGGCCTCCTGTGAGGCAGTCTGGTAGCGAAAGCTATTCAGTGAGTTGCTTGGATTTACATTGGATATCATCGTGATCTTGTGTGACAACCAGATTGGGATTCGTTTATAAGAGAATCCCGTATTTCATGATCGCTCCAAGCATATCAATATCAGGTACCACTATATTTGAGATATGGTGCAGCGGGGAGCTATAAAGCTCCAACATATCGGTACAAATGTACAGGTCGCCAACATTTTGACAAAGCCCCTATGAAAGGTCAAATTTTTGGCTTTCCGAGAACGACTTGGTGTCGTTCAGAAACCCTCTGATGAGGGTCCTGTGTGATGTATTGAGCTTTGGGAGCTCCAGGGGGGGCGCGGGGTACTTCTTGGAGCGACATATGACCATAGGGTGACTCACCATCCATTGGTGGTGTACGTGTACAGGGTAAAAGAATCAAAACTTTCCCTGTGACACCCCGTGGCGACTATGTAGCAGGATGATTAGTTCTCCTGTGAGGTCTGGATGATGTGTTCTCCATGACGATTGTGTAGTATGATGATTAGTTCTCCTGTGAGGTCTGGATGATGTGTTCTCTATGATGATTGTGTAGCAGGATGATTAATTCTCCTGTGAGGCCTGAATGATGTGTTCTCCTTCGCTCTCTTGTGGACAAGATGATTCGCTCTCTTGTGGATAGGATGATTCGCTCCCTTGTGGACAAGATGATTCGCTCTCTTGTGGGACAGGATGATTCGCTCTCTTGTGGACAAGATTGATTAGTTCTCATGTCAAGGCATCCTACCCATGCAGTGTGGGACTCATGGGAAGTACCTCTCATCTGATCAATGAGCAGGAAAATGAGGATAGGGACCATAGTAGTATTGATGGACGCATTGCTGTATCTACCGTACTCCCTATGCTAGGATAACCTTCATTGATCTGGGATCAATGATCTTGGTCTAGGACCAGTAGTAGGAGTTGTACCCACTATGACACTGACTTTGGGTCGGTTGAGGACTGGTCTGGGACTAGTGGTACACACTCTGAGACTGAATTTGAGTCAGTGGAGGATGATGTTGGTCTCGGACCAGTGGTAGGAGTTGTACCCACTATGACATTGACTTCGGGTCGGTTGAGGACTGGTCTGGGACCAATGGTACACACTCTGAGACTGACTTAGAGTCAGTGGAGGATGGTATGATACATCCTCGATCATTTCTTCTTCTTCATAATTTGGACAAAGCAGAGCAGAGCAGAACCGAGCAGAGCAGAGCAAGGCAGAATAGAACAGAGCAGAGCAAAACAGGTGTCAAGCTGTACAGGGCAGTGCATTTGATGGATGAATAGTAGTGACCCACAGAGGAATTGCAGATGGAGTTCTCCCTAGTTGAGAGGGAGTGTCAAAATTGGCAACTAGGGCCAAACTCCATGTGGGTCATTTTATTCATCGCTGATAATATTTTTATTAGATTCCTCTCATTGAGAGGTGTAGGATTTATCTAAAGATCATCCGATTCCGATAAGTATTTATGGAGATATGAATTTATTTTGATTATGGAATAATTATCAAGACGACCAACAACTCATGTAGGCTCAAAACTCCGATAGTCGCATTTATTCAATCATCAACATTTGTATATAAATATAGGTCTTTTCCTCATTTGAATACACTCATCTCATCACATCTCTCTCTCTTTCTTGCATAGAAAAGAGGCTCTTCTCCTACTGCACAGAAAAGGACTCTTCTCTCACACGTGTGGAAGGAAGGACGCAGATTTAGGGCTGCAATTGCAGATTGGAAGTTTGACCAGCGTTGACCATCTTTCTCTCTCAGAACTGCTTTGTAGGTGGAATTGACTCTCCTCAGAAGGCTGCATTTTTTGGTGAAGGAATCAATCCGATCCGACAGTCAATTTGCAAGATATTGTCTGCCCTAGTTTAGGGCTGATCTAGGGTTTGCTGCTGCTAATGTAAATCAGATTTATGTACTGTTTCTCTCTATTGAATTATTGAAGATAAAAAAAAGATTTGATCAAAAGGTTTCCCCATATTGGGGTTTCTCTAGCTAGCTGCCACATGTTGTGTCTCTTGTATTGGCTTGTTTTTTGTCAATCGTTTAATGTTCTATTTGCACTTTACTGACTGTACATGGGATTGCTAATCTATGGATAATAATAATAAAAAGAAGTAAACTACTCTAAGCATAGAACATACCATAACTTAACAATCTATCTACTACCAGAAACAAAACCACCTTGTTGGCCATCACTAGATTGAAGGCCCCTTGCTAACCATTACTACATCACGTTGATAATCTTTTCTCATGCATCATACTTGTTATTGGTACATCATGGTCTCCTGACGTGCAACCATATTAAAGGAACAACCACAAGGCCGATGTGACCTCTTGTTGGCCATTACTAGGTCAACTGTCGTGGCTGTAAAGGCCCCCTAGAAAACAAAAAGCTCTAAAGCATTGGTGATAATTATGTTTTTCTTCGTTGTGTGCCATAAAGTCTCGAAAGGTCCCGAAAGAGCATATGCTAAAAATAATTGTTTACTCTGAAAGTGGGAATATGCAACATGGATAGATTTTCTGAGTTGAAAAGAATAAACGTGGCAATCGCTCACATTAGGTGAAGCCATTATACCCTTCAACTAGTTCAATATGGCTTGATATGGAGGTTAATCCCTTAAAGTTCCTATAACTCGTAACTTTCATCCTCCGTTTATCTTTACCCATGGCTTATCCAGATTCCAAGGTTATATCCAAGCCTCCAAAGTTTGTTGGCAATTTGACAACTTATTTTAATTATTGACGTCTATAGGTCACACCCCGGGGTTCGGAAACCATTTAACTAAAAATCACAAAATAAATTATTCGTGTTATAGTTGGGTGCATTTGGCATGCTTTCTTTTAGTTTTTCAAAAAATGTTCTTGGCCAACATTTGGTGCCAAAGAAATTTCCATTCAAAATTTATGGTTGAAATGAAATCCTTTCCATATTTTTTTTTTCTAGCTAATAGTTCATTTGCACCAATATTAAAGGATGTGTAGTGTGGACTCCAGAGGACGACTCCAAACTTGAGAGATTTCAGAGATATTACAAAATATTAAAAAAACCATGAACATGCAACAAACTAGCTATATGCCATTGGATTACGTGCACATTCACAGATGACATAGAGATATTGCATTTAAACTATATTCTACTGATCATAAAATTGTCAAAGTAGCAAAGATTGTGAGATTGAAAAATTTAGTATGTCAATGTTTTGAGAACTGCGAGACTGGATATTGTTCAATAGGTCACTAAGACATTTGAGAGAGCTAACAAAATGTATATACACATATTTATGCCAATGTACCAAGACTTAGTTACATAAACTTTTGGGCTTCCATAATGGTCTCATGCAAATACTAGCATTCTTGGCTTTTGGGATGTGCTCAAAATGCCAAGAGTACATATGTGGATGATCACTGGCATTCTTGGTTGCTAGGGAATCCATGAAATGTTGCAGTATGTGTAGGGCTAGAACTTGTGGTACAAGGTTTGGAACTATGCACGTATAGTGTTGTTGGTTCCAAATTTTGTGGAGGCTTTGGGGGTTTTTCTCTGTCGAGTTTGTTTGTTAGGGTTGATGGGGAGTTACTTCGTCTTTTGTCCTCTGGACCCCACAATAGGTGTTGCATGTGGTTGCCAGTTACCTCGGGTCCAAAAGGTTGGTGTGCACAACTAAAGGGGTTTCTAGATTGTTTGCATGTGATTAATTGTGTTTGCACTTAGATGAATAGCTTTTGGGTGGTATTATCTATGCTGCGTACTACTAGTTGTTATTGTGATGGTGAGAATGCCTCCATAACTTCTCTTGAAGTGTTATAGGAAGCTACGATATCTTCTTGTAGAAGACATCGTTAGTCATATGAAACTTACTCACCTTGTATTTCTAGTCTTTTGAAGGGAGCCTTTTTTATTCAATTGAATTTTTTTGTGTCCTTGAATTTGTTGTTTTGTCTGTGGTGTTGTGTTTCGGTCCTCTATTAGTTGAGAATTTCAGATTTTCAATTTGGGTTCTGGAGTGCCCAACTGACATGTGTTTACTTTCTAACTACACCAAGACATTTAGAAAATACGACTAGAGTGCATATGATGACATCTCTCCAAATCTCCGAGGCTTGAGCTTTTTGGAACACTTGATGTGCTGAACTTTGGATGCTTCTTGTCACACTTCTTAGTATTCTAGAAAGGGTGGTTCATCAAAGTCCTTTCACTCGGACAATATATAGCATGGATAAGTTGGTTGAGATGTTCAAGTGATAAGATGTTCATTATGGCAAAAAGTCAAATTTGCCCCTATGGAAGAAGATCTTAATCTCTTACATTAGGCAGAGCCATCATGAGCCACTAATATTTAATTACCATTGATTTAATCCAATTAAAGTTAACAAGGAAGATAATTCTCATTCAACAAAGGTTCTCTTGTGGCTTTGTTTACACCAACTCATGGTATATTGCAAGGTTATACCAAAGATTCCACAACTCCTTGCAAATCTAACTACTTATTTTTTAGGATCAGATCCTTGGTTTAGAGACCCTTCTCGAAAAGGCGACTAAGCAATAAATGTTAATGTTTGTAGCTAGGGAAGGTACTTCTGCACATGCCTAAGTGTCTAGGCATGCAAAAAGTAATCTAAAGTCTCCTTGAATAAGTTGCTATTGTAACTTAGTCTAAGTTCAACTTACGAAAATCACATAATTAATTATGTTCGCTAATTGAGCTAAATAACTTAGAAAAAGTAAAGTAGATTACTTTAGTGATTATGTTTTGATCTCAGCGATTGATCTCAAGTGAGGCAAGATCTAATCTTAGTTAATCACTTTGGAGATTAGGGTTACAGATTTAACTCAATATAAAGCTGTAAAAGCAAGGCTAAGGAGAGGGGAAGACATACCATACATCGATACTAGCCTTTGAGAGATAAATTCTCTCAAAGTGAGTGTTGTGATACTCTAGTGTGTTGGGTTCGAGGAACTGTAGAAGGGCAACATTGGAGATCCAGATCAACCAAGGAGACCAGGGATCGATTTGGGGCCTAATTTGTTGGATCAAATCCAAAACATTTTTTATCTATAATTTTCTTAGTTGTGCCATTATCCCAAGACGAGAGCCCAAGTAAGGTTAAATTTAATGCAAAACTATTGATTGGGTAGAATCTGTTTGTGTCATTGTGATTGAGATTGATTATGTGTAATTTTTCTTCCACTACTTAAGTTAAGAACTTAACTGTGCTTTCATTCAGTAGATCTACAATTTGCTAGGTTAATGAATTGTTGGGTGCTAGGTTCAAGGAAAAAATTAACATGGTATCAAAGCTTGAAACTTTGAAAACTGATCTATGAATCATGTAGGAAGCCATGTTCATATAGGAGTCGTCGGGGTGAGGTTTGGTTGCGATTGTATTAGGCAAAAATAATTTTTTTAGGCTAAAGAAATCGTCGTACAATAGATAAAGATAGTTAGGGGCACTAAAGAATAGTGCGATGAAGGCAATAGTGGTCAAGGAATAGGTGGCAGGGTTGCAGATTAGGACGAGGCATGGTCAATATCACCAAAGTAGTTGCCGTGTAGCTAAATGGGTTGACAGAGGTTCAAGAAATTAAGATGGAGAGTCGTTGAGTCAGATGATACAACATGAGAAGTTCAAGCAACTGCGAAGGGATAAAGGGTCGAGATTGCCATTTGACAAGATTTGCTACCACCACAACTGATAGTTTCATAGGTTGTTATAGGGTGGAAGCAAATAGAAGGGACTGGGGCGCGAGACGTGCACGATTTGGACAACTCACAGACAGGTAATGCGAATGGAGGTCATGGACAAGAACAAGTAGGGGTGTAGGGCTGGATCTATAGAGACAAGTCGAGGCACTGTTCAAAGGCGGATCGGTGTGAAAAAAATGCTGCTAGTCAAGCACTTGGAGGAGGCATTAGGCCAATGATAGTTTGCGAGAGTTGGGCATAAGGAACCCAACCACAATAGCCACCAAACAGTTGGGTAATATATCTACGCTGTAGGCCAGAGGTATGGTCGGGGCCTGCGAGAGTTTGACATAAGAGATAACAATACTAATGTGATTGTAGAGGTTAGCTTTTAGAGGGAGAGAGGGACATGGTACCAATTAGGGTGTGACAATGAACCTTTCATTTTTTGATTTGGCGATGGAAATGATCGGTTTAAGGTTTGAGGATAGGTTAGAGGGTGCCAATGGAAGGAGAGAATAACATTGGTTCTCACGAAGAATATCCTATGGGAATTTGCAGAAACTCACTTTACACCCTCTACAAATGCTACAACATTGGCCACCCATAATTTGAAGGATGTGAAAGCCAGACGTATCATCATGGATGCAGTGAAGGATCATGTGATCCCTCACATGCTATGAAAGAAGAGTGCTCGTCAGATGTGGATTTCTATGACTAGTATTGATCTATCTTAAGCACGGATCTAACATGAGTTGAGAATGATCAAATATCTTCAGGTGCAAACTTCTTCTAGAGTGCAAAATACAATGTGTAATTTTTCATTGTTTAAATTGTATTTTTGAATGCTATATAAATTACATAACTTGAACATGTAAGTCCAAAAAATCTTTGTTGGATTTCGACAAAAAACATATACCTAAAAATCCACCTAACTATAAAACACTGAGACTGCTTCAAACATTTTAACCATAAAAACTTATATTTTTCAATAGAGCCAGACATATCATCATGGATGCAATGAAGGATCATGTGATCCCTCACATATTATGAAAGAAGAGTGCTTGTGAGATGTGGATTGCTATGACTAGTATAGATCCATCTTAAGCTGTTAATTTTAGATAACAATGGTATGTTCTATGTATGCTTTAGAGCAATTT
Source organism: Pinus taeda (assembly GCA_000404065.3). Classification (NCBI taxonomy): domain Eukaryota; kingdom Viridiplantae; phylum Streptophyta; class Pinopsida; order Pinales; family Pinaceae; genus Pinus; species Pinus taeda. Next base: position 48,064 of record APFE030733470.1, on the reverse strand, counting down.
ACTTTAAATTTTCTTATTAGCTTAATATCAATTTCCAGATTAGCAATCACATTAACATTGATAGTAAATGCATATAGAACATAAACAATAAGCATAAGACAAGCCAAGACAAGGGGACACAGTGTTTGGTGGATGCTAGGGAAAAACCCCAACATGGGGAAAACCCTTTGATTAAATCTTCTTATTATTCTTCAAAAGTTCAGCACAGAGAGAGAGTACATCATACAATTTTTTTTTCCCAATTACTGTAAAACAGTCCAGTGAAACTGCAGTCAACAGGATGCCCTAACTAGAAAGTCAATGCCGGTCAAACCAGCAAAAATTCTCCTCCAAATCAGCTTGGTCAAACCCAATCAATTCAGCCTCCAAAGACAGCCCAAATCAGACCAAAGCAGGGCTAAAATTCTCAGTCAAAGTCGATCAATGTAGGTGAACACTACGGTCAAAGTTGTTGTAGTCAACATTGGTCAACATGTCCGGAAAATATTGGTATCTGTGCTAGAATATGCGGCCTGCCCAAACAAAGAATTTCCCACAAAAAACACAGTTAAACGAAGTCAAACATTCCCGGTCAACGTAGAGAACAAAAATCCCAGTCAAACTTCATATGTGTGGAGAGGAATAGGCTGCCTGTACTTTTGTACGACCCAATCATATGTAGAGAGAAAAAGATGTGTGATGATGAGTGACCAAACGAGGAAAATGACTCCTCTATATATACACAACGTTAAGGGTGAAGAGACACGTCTGTTGGGCTTCATGAACCTACATTACACTTCTGGCCGACCTTGACAATTTGTCCATAGAAGAAATAAATTCATAATTCCATTTATACTTGTCAGAATGAGATGATCTTTAGATCGATCTTGCACCTCTCGGAAAGAGGAATCCAATAAAAATATCGTCTCGATCATATGTGCTGTCTAAGGTGGAGTTTGGCCCTAGTTGCCAATTTTAACACTCCCTCTCAACTAGGGAGAAATCCACCTGCTAAACCATCTAACAATTTGTACCATCTCTGACATCCCTGCTCTGCGCTGTTGAACCATGAAGAAATAATGAAGAAGAAATGATTGAGAGTGTATCATACCACTCTCCACTGACCCGAAGTCAGTCTCCATTGATCCTAGATTAAGATCAAACATCCTAGCATAGGGAGTACAATAGTACATGATGCGTCCATTGGTAGTACACAACGCACCAATAGGGGAAGGTGAACCACTCACCCTATACACAACGCACCCTCGGAGCTCCCAGAGCTCAATGTCCAAATCAAACGAGACCCTCATAAGACGATCTCTCCACGACTCCAAGTCGTTCATGGAAGGTTAAGAATTTGACCTTCCCTAGGGGCTTCGTAAGAATATATGCGACCTGTTCATTTGTCCCATTGTGATGGAGCCTTATTGCTCCCCGTTGTACCATATCCCAGATAAAGTGGTACTTGATATCAATATGCTTGGAGCGGTCATGAAACATGGGATTCTCAGAAAGGCGAATCCCACTTTGGTTGTTGCAGTGGATCACGGTGGTATCCAGCACATGCCCAAACAACTCAGTAAAGAGCTTCCTCAACCAAACAACGTCACAGGAGGTCATACTAGCAGCAATATATTCGGCCTCGGCAGTGCTCAAAGCAATCGATTTCTACTTCTTACTCGTTCAGGATATTGAAGCAGAACCTAGTGAGAAACAACATCCTGATGTGCTCTTACGATCCACCACACTGTCAGCGCAGTCAACATGAGAATAACCATGGAGCCTCGAATTCTCGGCAGTGTATCTCAGTGCGTAGGTGATTGTGCCTTGGAGATATCTTAAGAGATTCTTGGCAGCAATCCAATGTATGTGATGAAGCTTGACCATAAATTGACTCAATGTATCCACTATAAAGCATATGTTCAGACGAGAGTTCACCAAGAACATCAATGCCCCCACAAGTTGAGGATACTCAGAAGGATTTCCCAAATTGGGCCCAACAACGCTTCCGCATAACTCTTGAAGTTAAGTTCCATTGGAGTAATCACGGACTTACAATCCACCATCCCAAATCTTTCAAGTAGCTTCACAATGTATTTTCCTTGGGAAAGGAAAACCTCACCTGGCTTTTGCCAGACCTCCAAGCCTCTGAAGTAGTGCATCAATCCTAGGTCCTTCATCTCGAATTTGGAAGCCAACTCCCTCTTGCATTGATAAATAAGAGGGTCTGCACTTGTCAGAAATAGATCGTCCACATAAAGTACCAAGATGAGAGGTCTATCATTTTCAACCTTAAAGTAAAGGTTTGGATCAACTTCACTTCTTTTAAGTCCCAACTTCATCAGATAGTTGTCAATCCTCTCATACCAAGCCCGGGGAGCTTGCTTCAACCTACATGCATGTGTTTCCCGATCTTGAACTTCGAACCCCTCGAGTTGTTCAACATAGACTTCCTCCTTAAGTGAGCCATCCAAGAAGGTGGTATTAACATCCATTTGATGTAAATTACTAAATTCCATCCTTGTGAGGCAGCAAGGGTAATGATCGAATGGATGGTAGTATATCGGGCAACTGGTGCAAGTATATCATCATAATCCATACCTTCCTTTTGAGAAAAGCCTCAAGCAACAAACTTGGCCTTGAACTTTTCAACAGTTCCATCAGATCCATGCTTGATCTTGTAGAGCCATTTTGAGGTGACAACGATTTGTCCTTGGGTCTAGGGACCACATCCCGGACGTCATTCTTCATAATCGACTCATACTCTTTGTTCATAGCATCCTTCCAAACTTGGTGCTTCACAACTTCTTCGAATGTGCATGACTTAGGTTGAACAATGGTGTTCATGGCAGCTAAGTACCGTTGGTACTTATTCGACTTCTTACTTTCACGAAATGTCCCCCTTGGTGCAAGATGTCTCATGGCATCTTCGAGAGTGTCCCTAAGCCATGAGGGTCTCCTTTTTGAGAAGGAGGGCTCATGAGGAGGTGGATCAATGGGATCCATCGGTCCTTCAACATCGGGCATCGACTCATCCTATGGTTCTCCTTGTTTCCCTGTATCTGCTTCTTTGTCCTTCCTTGGAATAGGAAGGTTCCTAATTTTTCCAAGGGCAACATCTTCATCGAAGGTGACATCATGTCTTATTTCCGCTTCTCTTTGACCAGGTACATAGATTCTATATGCCTTTGAGGTTTCACTGTAGCCCACAAATGTTCCTTTCTTCTCAGATGCATCCATTTTGCTTCTCTTTTCTTTCGGGACATGAAAATACACAGGGCTACCAAAAATTCTAAAGTGAGAAACATCAGGTTTCCTACCGGTGAAAACTTCTTTAGGAGTTTTGGAGTCCTATGCTTGATGAGGGCATCTATTTTGAACATACACGACAGTGTTGGCAGTTTCTCCCCATAGGAACTTTGGAAGGCCTTGATCACGAAGCATGGCATGAGTGGCTTCTATAATAGTACGATTCTTCCTTTTAACAACACCATTTTGCTCAGTAGTATATGCGGTAGTAGTCTCCCTCTTGATGCCAGCTTCTCTACAATAGTCATTGAACTCATTTGATTCATATTCGGTTCCATTATCGGTCCTCAATATTTTGATCTTCTTCATTGTTTGATTTTCAACCAAGGCTTTGAAAAAGCAGAATGATTAAAACACTTCGTCCTTCTTTTTCAAGAAATAATTCCAAGTTTTGAGAGAGAAGTCATCCACAAAGATAGCATAATATAAATATCCTCCTAAAGATGTCACGGGGAACACCAGATAGATCATAATGAACTAATTGCAAAATGTCGGTAGTCTTGCTATCGCTTGAGGGGAATTGTAAGGACTTGCGGTCCAAGAACTCACCGCCGGTGCGAAGTGCGATGGAGAGTGCACGAGCGACTTGGGAAACATACGTGAAGGCAAGTTCAGACTTGATGTGTGTGGAGTTAGCACGAGCGACTTGGGAAACATACGTGAAGGCAAGTTCAGACTTGATGTGTGTGGAGTTATGTTATAATGGACGCATAAAGGGAGAAGAGCGAGTTGTTTATACGCGTGGGAGCATGAACGATCACCCATGGGGCCGACCTACAAGAGTAGCAGGGCCGACTCATTTTTAGAAGAGTTTGCGATGAAGTTTGAGGGCGTGTGCAGGTCCGCTGGGCAGCCACGACCTTGCCTTGCCACTCATATATATTGTGTACGCATGAAGCTCATTTGACAAGCAGCAATCACTCATCGCTCATCCAACAAAGAAGAAGTGCGTGGAACGAGTATAGCCGCAACAATAAAAGGAAGGCGCGTACGGTGATGCGCCCAACCTTGGGTGAGGCTACACGGAGGAGAAACGCGCTGTCTTGGTTTGGGTGAGGGTGCGGGCGAAGGAGCGCCCGCCGGTCAAAGTGTAGGGCGTGCAAGGGTGTGGCGCCCGGGTTGTGCGAAGGAGCGCCCGATGGTTGAACGAAGGGTGGGCACCCAGTTTGTGCGACGACTTGGCATGGGTTCTTGGGTGACTCGGGTGAGCGCCCGCCCGTCGTGCAAGTGTGCACGGTGTGACTTTTGGTGAAGTGTTGAGATTGTGAACGGAGGTGTGACTCGTGCGGAGGCGCCCGTGTGTGGCGACTTGGTTACGATGAGGTGCGCCCAAGTTGGGCAAACAACACGATCGTGTGACGAGGTGAACGAAGGATTGGTGAGTCGTGTGGTGACCATGCCAAGGCGCCGACGAGATAGGCAACCGAGTTTTGCCGAAGATTGTAAATTTGGCTAAGTATGAAACTTGGGGTTTCCAAGTATACTTGTAAAGCTTGTAACTTGTAAAAGACTGTATAATATATTGTTGGGCAGACTCATTGTTCAAGGAGTTGCCCCTCCCTTTATACTGTGCAATTGTGTTGTTCATGTATAATTGCTGATGTTAATGAATGTGTATGGGTGTTCATTGGTATAAAGGAGCATTAATAATACTTGGTTGAGAAACACAAACTAAGTAGGATATGTGGTTAGGCGTAGTCCACGAACACAAGTATTGGTGAAAAGAAAGTGTTCGGTGGTGCTGCACCTCGCCTAGCACAGTTGGAAGACTACCGTAGGCCTGGGGGCGTGACAGTTGGCATCAGAGCTAGTCTGAAGACTTGGAGGAGTCTTGCAGGAAGCTTAGTTCTATGAAGGTAGTCAATGGGCACTTGGTTGGTGCACTTGAGCAGAATGCGATGGGGGACAAGCTTGAAGGGAATCAAGCTAGACCAGGATCAAGTTGCTTAGAAGAGCCAAGCAAGGAAGTGAAGTACCTTAGGAGGAATGTCAAGTTGAAGCACAAGCCACTTGACACTTCTGAGGCCGAATTCTTGAAGAAAGTTGCTGATGTGAGACACAAGATAAAGCCGACAGAAGGAGGTGATTCCTTGAAGCTGAGTTTTGTGCAGGTGATTGTGAAGGGCAAGAGATTTGCAGCTTTGGTGGATATGGGAGCTACTCACAGCTTCTTAAGCAGGAAAGCAGCAAAGTCTTTTGGGAAGAAAGCAAAGATGGAGAGGGAATGGAGTGCTTTCAAAGCAGTCAACTCTACCATGAAAGCTGTTATTGGTGTGATGGAGAACACTCAGGTGAGAGTGGGATCGTGGTTTGGAAAGTTGGACTTGAGGATCGTGGACATGGATGATCATTTTATGGTGCTGGGGCAAGATTTTATGAGGCTTGCACAAGCCATACCAATGGTGGACCGGGACATTCTCTTGATCACAGCTGAGGGAAAAACCATGATGGTTCCGATGAATAGACGGAGTTGCTTGGGGTATAGACCGAGGATGAATTCTATGATTTTGTATCCCACAGATTCGAATGTGAAGCATGAGGATGTGGAGCAAAGAGGACTTGGGAGTATGACTCAAACAACGAAGGAAGGGAAGTTGATTGACTTCGTTGCAAGAGTGAGGAAGAATGAAGTAAGTGGGAGATCAATCTCACGAACCTTGGAGCACTTGACAGAGACATCTTCTACTGATGATCTTCACAATGGAGTTGCGAAAGAAGAGAGTTCGAGTACTACTTCAGAGGCAGTGGTTGGAGAGGATTATGAAGATAGAGATCGGGCTGGTATAGTGGACTTTTGCAGGTATGCTATGGGCATATATGACTTTCAATTGACGAAAGCCAAGCTTGGGGAGCTTGGGTGTACATGTGAGGAGATTGAAGCTGTGCACAGATACTTGAGGATACAACATCAATCTGATACATGGGTGGATGAGAGTCAGGGAGGGAACTTCCTGGCCCTCCTTTCTCTATAGACAACCTTGGAGATGGGTTGGTGTGGAGGCCTTGGTAGGAAGGAACTACACCAACTAAAGCAAGGGGCCTTGGGAGGAGGCTTCTTTATGACAGATTGCAGACTTGGATGTAGATGACCAGATGTTGGGATGGAGTCTACACGGGTTGGACATCATGGACAACTAGAGTCATGGACATCAGGTTGGAGACATGGAGCATGACAGTTATGCAGGAACATTATGCGAGAGCACGTGTAGAGGTCTCATTCATGGACATTCTATGGGGGGAATGCCATAGCAAAGGCTGTTGTGCAGATGCTGTTATGACATGGAGATGTATGAGCCAGTGGAGAGGTTGTACACTCTTGTGCAACAAGGCCAGGGGCTGAAGGTGGATGGAGATTCCATGGACCTGAGCATGGGAGTTAGACAGATTCTTGATGAGTCCGAGATGTAGCAGAAGTTAGGGAAAGACTGATGAGGACATAAGGATGTGCATTCTTGTGGTTTGGGCGTATGGTTGGATTAGCTACCCAACTAGTTCGAGTCATGAGGGGTACCAGTGTGCAGAGTTGTGTTCGTATCAAGATGATCCGAGGCGCGTTTGACAGAGAGATGTTGCTGTTGGGTCGACATGTTGGCACATGACAGAGGTGTGTTGGCATCTGATGGAAGACTACAGGATGGGGACGACACATGATGGAGATGGGAGTTCTACATATGTTGCAGGGATGTTTGCAGTATGCAGAGGAGTTGATATCATGGATAAGACTATTTGGATATGGAAATTTTGATCTTGATGGATGGCTACCAGGATGGCATGTTGTCGAGGACGACAACGACTTCAGGTGGTGGAGGATGTAAGGACCGGTGGTCCAAGAACTCACCGCCGGTGCGAAGTGCGATGGAGAGCACATGAGCGACTTGGGAAAAATACGCGAAGGCAAGTTCAGACTTGATGTGTGTGGAGTTATGTTATAATGGACGCATAAAGGGAGAAGAGCGAGCTGTTTATACGCGTGGGAGCATGAACGATCACCCATGGGGCCGACGTACAAGAGTAGCAGGGCCAACTCATGTTTAGAAGAGTTTGTGATGAAGTTTGAGGGCGTGGGCAGGTCGGCTGGGCAGCCACGACCTTGCCTTGCCACTCATATATATTGTGTACGCAAGGAGCTCATTTGACAAGCAACAATCACTCATTGCTCATCCAACGAAGAAGAAGTGTGTGGAACGAGTATAGTCGTAGCAGTAGAAGGAAGGCGCGTACGGTGATGCGCCCAACCTTGGGCGAGGCTACACGAAGGAGAAATGCGTTGCTTGGTTTGGGTGAGGGTGCGGGCGAAGGAGCACCCGCCGGTCGAAGTGTAGGGCGTGCACGGGTGTGGCGCCTGGGTTGTGCGAAGGAGCGCCCGACGGTTGAACAAAGGGTGGGCGCCCGGTTCGCCCGCACCCGCCGGTCGAAGTGTAGGGCGTGCACGGGTGTGGCGCCTGGGTTGTGCGAAGGAGCGCCCGACGGTTGAACAAAGGGTGGGCGCCCGGTTTGTGCGACAACTTGGCACGAGTTCTTGGGTGAGTCGGGTGAGCGCCCGCCCGTCGTGCAAGTGTTCACGATGTGACTTTTGGTGAAGTGTTGAGATTGTGAACAGAGGTGTGGCTCGTGCGGAGGCGTCTGTGTGTGGCGACTTGGTTATGACGAGGTGCACCCAAGTTGGGCAAACAACACGATCGTGAGATGAGGTGAATGAAGGGTTGGTAAGTCGTGCGACGACCGTGCCGAGGCGCTGACGAGCTAGGCAACCGAGTTTTGCCGAAGATTGTAAATTTGGCTAAGGATGAAACTTTGGGTTTCCAAGTATACTTGTAAAGCTTGTAACTTGTAAAAGACTGTATAATATATTGTTGGGCAGACTCATTGTTTAGGTGGTTGCCCCTCCCTTTATACTGTGCAATTGTGTTCTTCATGTATAATCGCTGATGTTAATGAATGTGTATGGGTGTTCATTGGTATAAAGGAACATTAATAATACTTGGTTGAGAAACACAAACTAAGTAGGATATGTGGTTAGGCGTAGTCCACGAACATAAGTATTGGTGAAAAGAAAGTGTTCGGTGGTGCCACACCTCGCCTAACACAGTTGGAAGACTACCGTAGGCCTTGGGGCATGATAGGAATGGTCCCCTTGTATGTTTTTCTTTGGCACATCCTTGAAAAACACCGTCATATTCTACTTTAAATTTGGGCATACCTGTCACCATCTTCCTTGCATCGGGTAGGGCTTTATAATGAAGATGAGCAAACCTTTAGTGCCATAATTCGGAGTGAAGAGATGTGTTGCAAGACATGGTTAGGCTTTGGTTATCATGGTGGGTGTTTCGTCTCTTTCATTCTTAAGGTACATTTTATTTCAATCTATTTGACATTTTTTGAAGAGATTTTTTTACTGTATTTAAAAAAAATTGTTAATATCTCATTTTAACTTAATTTAAAAAAAAAAACATAATTTCAAGATTTAGACTCTTATTTAGTGTTTTTATTAAAATTATAATTTAGAAAATATAAGTTTGAGTTTATTATAAATTTATTAAATATTGTGATTTATTTAATTTTTTATATATTTTTTTTTTTTTATTATTCAAATATTTATTTTATATTCACTATTCATATATAATGGGAAAATAGAAGTGGTTAAATTTTTTTGAATTAATTTCTTTACAAAAATATTATAGTGAGATTTAGGATTTAAGAATTGCCTTGGAATTTTCTTCTTACTTTTAGAAGTCTTTATTAGATTCTTATATGTTATTAGCTCTATATATGTAAATCATGGTGAGTTAACATCAGTGTCACTTGGATGTATCAAGTATAATTGGACCATTATCTTGTCAAGGGCATAACTTTTACATATGCATTATGTTTGATAAAACAAAACAACATTGGAAAGATATTGTCTAATAGAAAGTAGTGATGACCACTAAGATCCATGTCCTTGAGTTACAAGACCCTAAAACTTGACATTTGTTTAACCCCAAATAGGAGAACTTTTAGTTTTAGTATGTTAGTGTGGCTTTTAGAATGTTAGTATGTTAGTATGCTCTAGTATGACTTCCTCCAACTTGATATAGGCTGTCAACCCTGAATCCAAGAGCAAATGCTTCTTTGAAATTTCTTTTCTAAACATGTACCTTTCAATCAATGAATGCCACCTTGAATCCTTTGTCCTCCATTGTCGAGATAGATACCAGGTTCTTCTTTAGATTGGGTACATAGAGTACTTCTTATAGATGAATGGTGTTACCTTGATTCAATTGAAGAGTAACATTCCCAACTCCTTTCATGGGATACGTGGCATTGTCTTTAAGAATGATTTCCAAATTTGTATCCTTTTCCGTCAGATTTGAAAGAGCTTCCTTATACCTAGTGAAGTAGTGAAGTGCCTTGAGGCACCACTATCAATCAACCAATTTCCCAAGTTATCTGGAGGAGAGGCAGTAGAGAGGGCAGATATAAGATAAAATTCTTTTTGCTTGTTATCTACAACATTAGATTCATCATACCTAGTGTTTCTTGATCTTATGGGAGGTTGACCATTTCCATGTTGAGTAGCGGGAGCATTCCTTTTTCCTTTGTTATTGAATCTACCATTCCTTTGATTGTTGTTTCCCCTGAAGTTGTTGTGGTTGTTGTTGTTGTCATCATTTCAAGGTGTATCCCTTCTATTAGGACACTCCTTAGCATAGTGGCCAAACCTGTTACAAATGAAGCATCTACCCTTTCTTCCATCTTTGAATCCCGGTCTTCCTTGACATTGCTTCTTTGAACTTGCATTGTTCTTCTTTTTAGCATGAGCGGAGAATGTAGTAGGATCATTCCTATTTGAAGGCATGTTTCTCTCTATCATCCTTGTTTCTTCTTGAGTACATCTAGTCAACAATTCATCAAAACATGGATTCCGGTCATTGTTGAGGATAGTAGTGTTGAACACATCCCATTCACGAGGGAGACCTCTAAGAGAAATGTGAGTGAGCTCCCTATCAGCAATAACTTCTCCAATTGATAGAAGACCATTTTTGATTTCGGTAATCTTCATGAAGTAGGATTGGATATCTTCTCCTCTTCCTCCCTTTATGTCCTTCAACTTGTTCTTGAGAAAGAGGACTTGGTTCGCATTGCTTGCTTTGAACATGCTAACCAACTTGTCATACATCTCCTTAAATGTGCCCAAATCGGAGATGTAAGCAACTAAATGCTTATGAATAGAATCCCTGATGATCTTCTTAGCTTTGACTTCACCTTTCTTGTACATTGTCTTAGCGGCAAGGGAATAGAATCCTTTTGCGAAAAGGGATACGAGAAGTACAGGAATCTGTTAGCCGTCCCAAAACAAGTGAATCCGGCAGCTTGAATTAGAGAGGCGGGTGGTTGGAAATCCCATCCACTTTCTTTTGGGTGCATACATTCTCTGCAGGATCGGTTGGTGGCGAGGAAGGAATGGATATGAACAAACAAATGTTGGGCGTCAGAGAAAACAACTGGTTGAAGAATTCGATCAATGGAAAACCAACTCGACAACCATTGAAGCAGGGGATCAAAAGGAAGGATCAGTCGCCAACCCATGTTCGATCGTTAATGTAGTTTTTCTCCTGGGAAGGAAACTGAACTCAGATTATGCCTGAAGTGAATCTTGCCTAAAGATCCAGTTTTTGGACAGCTAGTTAGTTGATCTGATTGATTGGTCTTATCTCATGGGGACCTACTATATTATTGAGTAGGGTAGGGACGGAAGGATTAGACTTCTCGGTGTTGCTGAGGCACCGAAGAGGAACATATCTACAACTGTCTGACAATTGGTTCGGCTTCAGAACTCATAGAATCACTAACAACTTTGACCTAAGTAAGATGTGGTAGGGGGTCCTATTCCTATCAAAAGGGCCCGCATATGTATTTTATGGTGGGTAATCTAATATGGTAGGTAGGCTTTGATCTCCGTGTAAAGTGCGGTGGCCCCACCCTGCCTTACTGTAAGGCGCTATCGTTCGTAAATAAAATACAACAGTGGCGCATACATAGATAATGCAGATTCCTTCGTGCATCCAATTCCTCGGGCTAAAGGACCGACTATTAACTAATGGCTACACTTTACAATTACGCGCCTAATTGTACTGAGTTGCCACACATTTCCAAACGCCGTCGTTCTTTCTCCCACCCGCTTGATTCCCCCTCCCCCCACCAGCTTTGGTAGTGCTCACCTGGCCCGAGGAATAAGAGGATTTGAGGAAGCCTTGGCAATCGATGTTGAAATGAGTTATTAATAGAATCCATGTCCCTTCTACTTTCTTCCATCTTTGAATCCCGGTCTTCCTTGACATTGCTTCTTTGAACTTGCATTGTTCTTCTTTTTAGCATGAGCGGAGAATGCAGTAGGATCATTCCTATTTGAAGGCATGTCTCTCTCTATCATCCTTGTTTCTTCTTGAGTACATCTAGTCAACAATTCATCAAAACATGGAATCCGGTCATTGTTGAGGATAGTAGTGTTGAACACATCCCATTCACGAGGGAGACCTTTAAGAGAAATTTGAGTGAGCTCCCTGTCAGCAATAACTTCTCCAATTGATAGAAGATCATTTTTGATTTCAGTAATCTTCATGAAGTAGGATTGGATATCTTCTCCTCTTCCCTTCTTTATGTCCTTCAACTTGTTCTTGAGAAAGAGTACTTGGTTCGCATTGCTTGCTTTGAACATGCTAACCAACTTGTCATACATCTCCTTAGATGTGCCCAAATCAGAGATGTAAGCAACTAAATGCTTATGAATAGAATCCCTGATGAACTTCTTAGCTTTGACTTCACCTTTCTTTTACATTGTCTTAGTGGCAGCTGGTGCATTTGAAGGAGGTTCAATAATCTTTCCCTGCACATAGTCCATAGCATCATGCTCTTCCAAAGTCAAGTCAAGAGACATCTTCCATGCATGATAATTAGACTTATCATTGAGTTTGCCATTAGATTTGAAGTAAGATGAGGAGGGAATTGAATCTTGTCCTTGTCCAACAAATCTCAATGATTGCTCTTCTCACTCTTGCTTGGGCTTTGTTTTCACCTTAGCTCTGATACCATGTTAATTTTAGATAACATTGGTATGTTCTATGCTTTAGAGCAATTTACTTCTAATTTTCTTATTAGCCCAATATCAATTTCCAAATTAACAATCACATTAACATTGCTAGTAAATGCAGATAGAACATAAACAATAAGTAGAAGACAAGCCCAAGGCAAGAGGACATAGTGTTTGGCGGATGCGAGGGAAAAACCCCAATGTGGGGAAAACCCTTTGATCAAATCTTCTTATTATTTATTCTTCAAAAGTTCAGCAGTTAGAGAGAGTACATCATACAAAATTTCCTTCCCCTATTATTGTAAAACAATCCAATCAAATTGTAGTCAACAGCATGCCTTAACCAGAAAGTCAACACTGGTCAAACAAGCAAAAAGTCTCCTCCAAATCTGCTTGGTCAAACCTTGTCAATTTGGCCTCCAAAGATAGTCCAAATTAGCCCAAAACAGTCCTGAAATTCTCAGTCAAATTCGGTCAACGCTGCGGTCAAAGTTGCTGTAGTCAACACTGGTCAACTTGCCCAGAAAATCTTGGTATCTGTGCCAAAATATGTTGTCTGCCCAAAAAGAGAATTTCCCACAAAAAAACGTAGTCAAACGAAGCCAAACACTGCCCAGTCAATGTTGGTCAACTTGATCAACGCAGAGAACAAAAATCCCAATCAAACCTTTGCACATGTGGAGAGTAACAGGCTGCCTGTGATTTTGTACGACCCAATCAGATGCAGAGAGAGAAAGATGTGTGATGATGAGTGACCAAATGAGGAAAATGACTCCTCTATATATACATAACGTTGAGGGTGAAGAGGCACGTTTGTTGGGCTTCATGAGCCTACATTAGACTTCTGGCCGACCTTGACAATTTGTCCATAGAAGAAATAAATTCATAGTTCCATTTATACTTGTCAGAATGAGATGATCTTTAGATCAATCCTGCACCTCTCGGAAAGAGGAATCCAATAAAAATATCATTTCCATCATATGAGTTGTCCAAGGTGGAGTTTGGCCCTAGTTGCCAATTTTAACATAAGCACAGATCTAACATGAGCTGAGAGGGATAAATTTCTTTAGGTGCAAACTTCTTCTAAAGTGCAAAATACAATGTGTAATTTTTCATTGTTTAAATTGTATTTTTGAATGCTATATAGATTACATAACTTGAATGTGTAAGTCCAAAAAATCTTTGTTGGATTTTGACAAAAAAAAATATACCTAAAATCCCACCTAACTATAAAACACTTAGACCACTTCAAACAATTTAACCATAAAACTTATTTTTTTCATTAGCTTTATATGATATATACGTAATTAAAAATAATACATAATATATACATGGTTGACATTAAAATATTTGATATAACATGCATATCTAGACATTTTGTTGGTGCACATTAAAATAGTTTTTTGGTTATTAATATATTTTTCAAGTATATGTCAATATTAATTCGTATTAAAATATTTTATCGATAGATCACATTGAATATTTTATTATATACAACATTAAAAGATTTAATCTTAACATTTTTTTTTCTATATATAGATATATATGAAGTTGATATCGACATAAATTACTTAACTTAGATAGATATATAGTTTATTTAAATCTCGTGTCGAAATATTTTTAAAAGTATAAGGTTTAAAACATCTTACTAACACATTTTTTTTTTTACTTCTAATTACTTTACATGAAATTATATTACATGATTATGGACAACTAATTAAACATGCATTGCATATTCATTTTTGTTTTTTATTAAGCTGAAATTGCTTTTTTCTATTTAGAGATATATATATATATATATATATATATATATATATATAATTAAGAGAGACTTGTGTCAACTCCACGTTGAGTACAAAGGAAATTACACATCGCCCTCTCATTGGGTTGTAGAATGAGCCTCTCGGCTCAATGTGTTTATACGAGAGTGATAACTAGAACTAGAAAATGGTGTTGATGGAAAAGTTAAGGAACATCGGGATGGTTGCATTAGACACAATGGCATCATATCTCACTAGGATTTAGCAAGTTTGAGATGAGCTTGGAGCTATTGGGGTAGCTGTCTTAAATGAGAAGCTTGTAAGGATAGCCTTTGAGTAGGTTCACAAAACAATGGGCCACCTTTGTGTCAGGTGTTCTAGCATGAGAGGAACTATTCGATTGGAGAAAACCATGGGATGACTTCACTTAGAAGGAAATCTAGGAGAAATCATTGTTTTGTGGATAACATAAGAGTGGGGATGATGAAAATCTTGCTCTTCCTAATCAGGAATTGAGGAGCAAAGGAAAAGTTTTGAGGATCAGGAGTGAGAATTTAACCTCACAACCAAAGGAGTTGACCAAGTTCAAGTGTCTTTCTCGTCATACGACGAGACACTAAGTCTCAGAGTGCCTAGAGAGGAAGAAGGGTGGAAAGGGCATGCAGTCAACTATAGATGCATCGACAAAAGCGCAAGAAGGGTTTATCAGGGAGTTTGAAATTGAGTTCACACTTGTTTCTTACCTTTCCTTAGGAACATTACCAGTGGGTGTGTGGCTACTAGACAATGGAGCCACACGACATATGATAGGGGCATGAGAGCTATTTGACATCTTGACCAAGTGGGATTCAAAACTGCATGTAGAGTTTGGTGTTTGATTCTAAATATATAATGAAGGGGGTTGGAACGGTGATATTCTTGCTTGAGTCAGGAGGCAGGTTGGAGGTGAAGGATGTGCTATGGGTGCTAGAACTCAGGTGGAGGTATCTCTCAGTTTCTATGATAGAGAAGAAGGGGTTCTATGTAGTGTTTTGGGATGGACAAGTATTGATTAGACCCATGGGATCTAACTTTGACTAGGGCCACATAAATGGAGTTAGAGAGAACAACTTATATGGGATAAACAAATAGCCTATTTGAGTAATGGAAAAAAGCAAAGAAGTGATAGAGAACAAGGATCAGGTAGCTCCGAAGCTTGAGCAACTCAGAGGGAGTCAACCTTCGGGTTTGGGTAGGGAGGAGTAGTTGGAAAATTTCTCCAAGTCTGTCAGGAAGGTCTCTTGGTATGAGATGACTTTACAAGATGTTTAGGAGCAAGAGGATTTTAGGAACCAGTGAAAGAAAATAAGACTTCGAGGATGTTTCTAGACCAAGTGGTAGGGAAAGCATCCAGTTCAGAGGGAGCAACCATGGCAATGGATGTAGGGAAACCTTGATAAGAGGGAGTGTTGATGTTTGTTGTTCAGGAAGGTACTTTTGCACAGCCCTAAGTGTCTAGGCGTGCAATAAGTCACCCAAATTCTCTTTAGGACACTTGCTCAAGTGTGAACAAGTTGCTATTGTAACTTTTAGCCTAAGTTCAACTTAGGAAAAGCACATAATTATTTATGTTGGCTAATTGAGCTAAAGAAACTTAAGAAAAGTAAAGTAAATTACTTTAGTATGTTTTAATCAAAACCATTGATATAAGGTGAGGCGAGGTCTAATCTCAGTTGTCAATCACTTTGGAGATTAGGGTTAAGGATTTAGCTCAATGTAAAGTTATAAAAGCAAGGCTATGTAGAGGATAAAACACACCATATAACTACACTAACTTTAGAGAGAGAGATTTCCTCAACTGAGGAGTGTAGTACTCTAGTGCGGTGGGAATGAGGAAGTGCAGAAGGGCAGCATTGAGATGCAGATCAGCCAAGGAGATTGAGGACCAATCTAGGGCCTCATCTGCTGGATTAGATCGCAAGCATTTTTTATCTGTAATTTTCTCAGTTGGACCATTATCTTAGGATGGGAACCCAAGTAATTTCAGATTTAAAGAACTGTTGATTGGGTAGAATCTGTTTTATGTCATTGTAATTGAGATTGGTTATCTGTAATTTCGCTGCTGCTAATTAAAAACTTAGCTGTGCTTTCATTCAATATATTTGCAATCTGATAGGTTAATGAACTGCCGGGTGCTAGGTTCAAGAAAAATTAACAATAAATTATTTGGTGCATCCATTTGAAATGGTACATTACTACATTTGCATGGGGCAACTACGTTTGGCAAAAGTGAGGTGTAAAATTTATCTGATTTAAGCTAAATGTGTGACAAAGTGATACAAAATGAATCGTAGGTTTTAAGTATGAATACTTCATTACAATGTTGTAAGTTGCAACTTCAAGATTGAATAAGGAGTCATCTTACATATTTCCACATTAACTAGTTTTAGCTATTGCAACACCGGGCCAGTAATTTGTTATCAAAGCATTTTGATGGTTTGTTTGCATGTTAGCTCACATTTCAAATATGTACAATGAATTTAATGCTTGTTATTTGACATCATCCTAGAAGCAGTCAGAGTAATGGCACTTATTTTTACATAGGTCCAGGCCATCTCACAATTATTTGCATTTGCAGCTCTTAAATCAGTATTTTTCTATGGAAGTATCTTATTTGAGTTCCTCTTTCTGTAGTTACATTTTGTATATATTCAAACATTTTTTAATTATCAGATAGATTTGATTAATTATCAAACATTGGGAAATGTGTTTTTATCAAATGTTCCATCTTCAAAACTTTAAGGGTTTCAAATGTCTCAATTTGTGCATTTGATTTATTTGAAGCGATTCTAGTAGGTTTGTCTACAGAAGTGTTGAATTTGCGCTTTTCATGCTGGCATACAAGTTCTTTAAAAGGTCTCATTTTAAGATAGCACCTGGAATTTGATAACTTTCCCAGATATACAAAGGTTTCATGATATCACAAGAAAAATGCCAAATTCTTAAGCTTTTTGTAGAATCAAGTTAAGGCCTTTCATTGTTAGATTGTTATAAGCACAATTGAATAACCGTGTAGGTGAAATTTCTTTGCAAATCCCTGTATGACTGATATTTTAATTGAGCTTCGAGGCTTTGTGCAGATGTACAATATTGTTAGGGATCATACTTAACTACTTAGATTGTCCAGGCTTTGAGGACAATGCTTATTATGGCAGGATCATTTGTAGTGACCATAGGTGAAATGATTGTAATCAACAATTAATTGGTGAGGGTCCTGAAAAGATTAATTTGGCAACAATCAGGAGAATAAGCAAGCATTCAGAAATACAAGATTCTTCATTTTTTTTTAAATTTTTTTTATGAAATATTAATCAATAGAAACATCAAATAATATGTTGTCACATAAATATGAAAGAACTGATTTATAGATGTATAGGATGCCAAATGATATGTAAAAGTTGAAACTGAAACTTGATAGTTGTCGAGTCGAGGACACAAATATTGAATTAGCCGCTACAAAATGACATCAAATATACATAAAATGTATCTTGTGATGTTTAGTTATCTACAAAGATTAATCTAACAGGTAGCTATCAATTCTGTCTTCCACTCTTATGGGAAAAGGTAAGGAGTTGTTTGCTAGTAGAAGGCCTTGTAGCATCTGTCTGACATCTCCCGATGGGTGCCCACGTAGAATTTGTTTATGGGCTGGTGATGAGGCTGCCTGATATGTCTCCTTGGTCCCTATGTACCCCTGTTGGACCAGCTCCTGCCCCTTTAACAAGGATGGGTCTTCCAGACTCTCCCATGCTCCATGAGTCCATGCACATGCTTGGGCTACTTTATCTCTACCTCTACACATGAAGGTACGTCTTCCTTAATACATCTCTCAGGTTCCACCCTCCTCTCAGTGAAAGTATAGATATGTTTAAAGGAATTGGCATTCACGTTAAGGGGGTGCTTGATCTGCTTCATCCACACTTGGAGATTGTTGTGGACTTAAACCAAATCATCTAAGCATTGACTTGTAACAGGGTTGTAATACATTTAATGGATCTTGACTCTCGAGTGTCATAACAGAAGTTGGGGTCATGTATTTTAAAAACCGTAATTGCTGACTTGTTGTGGCTCTTCGTGTGTTTTTTCAAATATACCATGATAGTGCTTGTGACTTGAAGTGCTACAGGTTTGGCTGAGCCCATGAACAACAAATTTCCTTAAATTTGGTGCTTGTCCACCATAATTTCTCTACAAGACATCTACAACAATCAAGAAAAAAGACAAAAGACTTAAATTGCATTTCAATCCAGCAAAACCCAAACATTCCAAACGTAAGTGACAACAAATAAAAGATGTAACTGAAATTCGAAGTTATAATCTCTTACTTCGAATTAAAGTATTTTTTTTGTGGACAACAATGTAAATCAAATAGTTCAGTGGTGTTCCTTTACAAATCCATATCTCTATCAATGATTATGGGGTCGTGGGCAAAGGGGGACCATACTTGGAAGACATTTATGGAACCCTTCCATAACCTCGCCATCAAAAACAAATCTACATGGATAAGAAAAGGTAGTTTTAAGTACGAGTGTTGCTGCATGACCGGGACTATGGGGGCATACCATTGCATTAATAGCTAATCCTCTCCTAGAACATCAATTGTTTATGAACTCCATCATGCCTCAGGTATCTTTCCTCATGGAAAGATATGATAGCTTCTTTGGCCTCATCCATGGCCACACAGTTGTCTGTTGTGGGATTTTCCACGTCAACCAAGCAAAGAACCTTTACCAAGGAGTTGCTAATTGTGTACACTTCCTCCACGGTTTTGTAGGAGCCACATTGGTTTGTGAGTCTAGTGATGGCTTTCCCTCCTTGTTTTGTGCTATATAGTTAATCACACCACTCATTAGAAAGGAACATCCTCTTCAACTTCATTTCTGTAGAAATTTCTGTTTTCCCACCCCGGTTTTCAGTTTCTCCTTATTTCTCCCATATAGTTAAATGCCCTTTCCCATAACCATACATTTAACAACTGAAAAAATAATTTTGTTGTTGTTGTTGTTGTTGAAAACACAAATTCTGAAATTTTACAGAATGCTGGAAATTGCAGAAATAAAAATCAGCGGTAACAAACAGCCATTAAAACACATTTAAACATAGAGATTTTGGTCAATGTGACCCTGGAAAAACCCCCTACAACTCTTGGGGAAAACCAGATTGAGATCTCTTCTTTATTTCTGGAAAATGCCTTTTACAGTGAGAAAATTTTCAGCAAAACAAATTTTTTCAGCAAACAACTTATCTCCCTTTTCAGCTTCACAGTCAAACTAAACCTGCTGTATGGACTGTACAGATGTATGGACCGTACGAATTGTATGGACTGTATGGACGACCGTACGGACTGTACGAACAGACCTCTGTTTTCGTGCAGAAAATCACCTCCTTGAAATTCGTGCCCAAAAATCAGTGTTTTACTGTTTGCTCAGCGAAAATCTGCCTTTTACTGCTTGTTCTTTCAGCTGTACGGATTTGCTGAAGTGCTGCCTTGGAATATGTGCCAAGCTGCTGCCTCCTTCTCCTTCCTGTCCAGAAATCTCCCTTGCTCTCTTGCTCTCCTTCTCCTAATCTGCTCATGAAAGAATGAATGATCTTTTCCTCCTTTTCCTCCCTTAATCCAACCCTAAGTGACTTTTGGGTGATCCCTAAATCCAATAGCTGAAATAGATTCAGATCTATGGCTGAGATTAAATGCTCATTTAAATCTCACTTTCTATTTTTTAATTCACCCCACTTTAATAAAGACCCACATAGTCATTTATTTCCAAAATCATTTTTTTCCATTCTAATTTTACATTGACTTTATTAAAGTCACTTTAAAATTAGGCTTTAGTAACTTTATCACTTAAAGTCACTTTTAAATTAGATTTGACTTTATAAAAATTATAAAGTCACTTTAGGAGAAAAATTAAATTCTTTTGGACACTTTTTCCTAGGCCAAGATCAAAGCCTAGGAGAACCACCTGTCCTCCGGTACCCAAATTTCAACACTCCCTCTTACCGAGGAGGTGTTCTCACCACATCATCTTGTCTCTGAGTAGACATGTTTGCCCTTGTAAGGCTTTGGTAAGAATATCTGCAACCGCTCATCAGTGGAATATTACTCAAGTTTCACAGCTCCTTCTAAACATAGTCCTTGATGAATATTCCGATTGCTTTGACTGTCATGGAATATGATCCTCCTGATTTTAATGCAACTCTGATTATCACAGTAAATCACTGAAGGTCTTAACGGTTGACCAAATAAGCCAAACAACATCTTGCGAAGCCAGATGGCCTCACAACTAGCTAGACTGGCTGCCATATACTCTGCTTCCGTTGAACTCAGTGCTACTGACTGCTGCTTCCGGCTAAACCATGACACTACTGCTGAACCCAACCCAAAATAGCACCCTGAAGTGCTCTTCCTATCAGAAGCACAACCTGCCCAATTAGAATCAGTGTATCCTGTCAATCTCACTCCATCTCCTAAAGCTGGCCAGGTAGCCTTCGAAGTGCGATTATTCTGTAATTGCAATTTCGATAAAAGCCACTTTAGTCAATCTCTGGTTGAATTTAGTTCAATATGTCTCGTTTGCTTCGATCATTTTCAACTGTGGAACGACGTGTGGTTAATGAAATATCGTCGCGCTCAACTGAGACTGAAATAGATGTCACTAATAATCATGAAGTAGTTGAGAATCCAGAACAATGGAATCTGCCCTCTCTGCATGCGACTGATATTTACAAGCTTCCAATAACATTTGCGTTCAAAAAAAAGTCATTTCTGAAAGAAGTAGAAATAACTCTGAAAATATCTGGTCCATCTGTCCAAATAGTTGCTCTGAATTTGTTTTCTGAGGATGATATTAGAAAGTTTAAACAGTATGTAAAAGAAGGCAAATATTTTTATATTCACTTTGGAGGGATAAGAATTGGGTTAGCCCCTTTGTTTCGTCATGGAATCAATGCCCCATGCATTGCAGAATTGTTCGACACTCGCCATCAAACTTATGATAATGCTAGAATCGGAACTATAATGGGAAATTTAGCTTCCGGTTGCCAATATGGTACCATCTACCTAGATTTTGCTGTCAGTCTGAGTGAGGTTCATCTTAAAGACTGTTGGAAAATGTTGGTAGGTGTGCAAGGTGTGTCCATGGCCGAAGATAGTGAATATTTGTCTGTCATTGCCCAAGCCTCATTCCAGTTAACAAATACTGTTCATCCCAGACTTAAGCAACTAGTTTTGAAAGATTGTGTTACAGTAGGAATATCTAATGCCCAGGTTGAAGGAGTATTGTATGATTCCACAGAACTACCCGGTAATTGGTATATCCAATACAAATCAATTGCTGACCAACAAAAGACAGATCCCAAGTTTAAAAGAGTCGCGATTGATAACGGACATGTCAAATTAATACCTGCTAAACCAAAAATACAGAAGCCTATTGCAAGGCCCTGTAAACATGCCTTTCCAATAATACCATCCGATCTACCTTCTTCCTCTAGTACATGTAACATTCCTACCATTGACGAAGTTGCTTCAGAACCTCAGCTGTCTCCAACAGAATTGTATATACCCTAATCCAAGCCGTTTTTGCCATCTGTAATAAAATGCATCGTCTGTCAGGTTATAGATTTCAGCAGGTAGAAGAATGGCAGTGTGCCAATCGTAGGTTTGTCAGAGGAGGAAAGTGGCCTCCCAAAACAAAGTTTTGTACAACATCTTCTGTCTCAAAACAACCTGCAACTAGAGCTGACTGTGCCCCACTCATAGAACACAATTCCCAAAATCCAAATGAGTTAGACCAAACCTATCAAATAGGGAATTACCTAACTACTTGGTGCTCTCATGCAGAAGAAGTTCCTGATGACTTAGGCAGTCAGATTGAGCAAATTCTAGAAAATATGAAATTGTTGCATGACGAACAATAGCAGGGAGGACAGAAAAAACAAGAAAAATTGAAGAAGAAGAAAGAAAGAAAAAGAAGAGAAGCAAAGCCGCCTACTTTCTCTAGATCAATGTTCGTCCCACAATTTGAGGAAATAGAAACAGAAACTAATGAGGAAGAAGAGAAGGAAGAAGCATCTGCATCTAAAGCAGAATGGAAAATGGAATCAACTAAATCATTTAGTTATCCAAAAACAAAAAATGATGTAGCTTCTCTAGAAGATGCAGCCATAAAGTTTCCATCATTCATTATGCCCTCATTACAAAAGGCAAATGTATTTAAAGAAGTGCCCAAATTCCCCAGAATAGAACAAGATTTATTTTCAGCAAACTCTTCTGGATATGTGCTTGATTTAGACAATTCATCCAATCCAGCAGAATCAATTAGAATTTGGATAGGAGCACTTTATCAGATGCAAGTGGTGTCAAAACTAGATAATTATTCTATATTTCTCTTAGCAGAAAAGAGAATGGCTGGTATCGTCCACTCATGGTGGATGGGAGGATCTGAACAAGAAAGAAATAATGTAGCAGCCAATGGATTAGCTACATTAGAGGTTTTATTGCTTACTCAGTTTGTTCCAGAACCAATAGATGAAAAGAAACAAATTATCACAGATCTGACAAGGATGCAGTTAACAGATCTTAAAGAATTAGATTCATTTGGTACAGAATATATGTCCAAAGTTTACAAAGCTAATCTACCAAATGATGCTGTTCAAAAGGTTTCTTTCCTGTCTAAATTACCTGGAAATTTAGGCAATATGATTCTAAAAGATCTGGAGGTTCAGAGAAAATCCATAGAACAAACCTATTGGATAGATCTACTTTTCAGATGTCAGGAGAAAGTTAAATATTTATGTTGGCAGAAAAAGACCCAAGAAATTTCACCAGGGCTAGATGTTTGCAGAACTGTTCTCCCTTGGACTCCATTCAGAAAATCCAAATCCAGAAAATCCAAGAAATATGGAAAGTATCGCCCAAAAAGAGTAGCAAACCCAAAAAAGCCATTCAAGAAATATAGATATTTGAAAAAGAGAAAAAATCCCAAAAGAGATAATGCTTGCTTCGTTTGTAAGCAAGAAGGCCACTATGCAAGAAAATGCCCAAAGAATGCACCCTCAAAATTAAAAGCATGTGTAGATATTGAAGATTTTGTAGATAATTGGTCTGTCGTAGATTCACAAGATGAAGTGTCTGATGTATATATTTTGATTGACGCTTCCCTGTCCGAAAATGAAGAAGAATTTGATTTCAGCCAAAAAATGAACATTTGTGATGATTGTTCAGATTCTGAATTCTTAGAAGAAAATCATTATAGCGACGAAGAAAGTTCAGAAGAAGATACAGAAGAAACTTATGATATATCTTCAGAAGATGTATCTATAGAAGAAGATGCCTCCTCAGACTCTTCCCAAACAGAACATAATTCCACTTCCATTTTAGATTCACTGCAACCACAACCCATTGAGAATTCTTTCCGTCCATATCCAAAAAATGTAGCATCCTCTTCCTTATCAATGTCAAAGAGAGCCGTAGTTCCTCCAGAAGAAAATGCTTTCTTAAAGAAGATCGTCAAGTCAAATAATCTATTGTATATCCCAGTAGAGGTCCAAGTCAGAAATGAATGGATTACAGTAGATGCTTTTATTGACACGGGAGGATCTAATAATCTGGCTCGCCCATCCCTCTTTAAAGGTCTCTGGAAACCACTTCAGAATATTCTTGTCTCAGAAACCATTGGTGGTTCAGTAAATTTAACACATTATGTAGACAATGTTTCTATGAGATTGGGTGGGAGTATCATAAAAATATCGGCAATTCAGCACTATGATAACTCTGCTAGCTTGTTTCTTGGTATGCCTTTCATTAACTTAGTTTTGCCTGTCACTATAAGTAGTGATAAAATCATTTGCAATATCAAGAAGAAAGCAATTGCAGTGCCAAGGTTAACCCTCGCCGATTCTGAAGTCAGAAAGCAAAATCGTCAGAAAAAGGTTGGTCAACAGAAGTCTCAAAAAACTTCACATGATTGGCAAGAAGTACTGCAAATTTATGAGCAGAATAGCCAGCCTAAACAAAAGGCTTTCAGAAA
Source organism: Pinus taeda (assembly GCA_000404065.3). Taxonomy (NCBI): domain Eukaryota; kingdom Viridiplantae; phylum Streptophyta; class Pinopsida; order Pinales; family Pinaceae; genus Pinus; species Pinus taeda. The sequence goes on along the minus strand of APFE030733470.1, from coordinate 23,879 downwards.
CCCTGATTGGTCGAAAGATCAATTAGAAATGTTTGAAAAATTGTTAACATGTTGTTTAGAAAATCCCAAAGAATTCTGGGATATAGAGAGTCCAATGCAAGAAATTATCACAATGCATGATAATGGAGTAACGGGTAAAATGATACCATGCACCCCCAAGGATGAACAAGAAATCCAGAATCAAATAGAAGAATTATTGAAGCTTATTGAACCATAATTCTTCTATTTGATTCTGGATTTCTTGTTCATCCTTGGGGGTGCGTGGTATCATTTTACCCGTTACTCCATTATCATGCATTGTGATAATTTCTTGCATTGGACTCTCTATATCCCAGAATTCTTTGGGATTTTCTGAACAACATGTTAACAATTTTTCAAACATTTCTAATTGATCTTTCGACCAATCAGGGTTTCTGAAAGCCTTTTGTTTAGGCTGGCTATTCTGCTCATAAATTTGCAGTACTTCTTGCCAATCATGTGAAGTTTTTTGAGACTTCTGTTGACCAACCTTTTTCTGACGATTTTGCTTTCTGGCTTCAGAATCGGCGAGGGTTAACCTTGGCACTGCAATTGCTTTCTTCTTGATATTGCAAATGATTTTATCATTACTTATAGTGACAGGCAAAACTGAGTTAATGAAAGGCATACCAAGAAACAAGCTAGCAGAGTTATCATAGTGCTGAATTGCCGATATTTTTATGATACCCCCACCCAATCTCATAGAAACATTGTCTACATAATGTGTTAACTTTACTGAACCACCAATGGTGTCTGAGACAAGAATATTCTGAAGTGGTTTCCAGAGACCTTTAAAGAGGGATGGGCGAGCCAGATTATTAGATCCTCCCGTGTCAATAAAAGCATCTACTGTAATCCCTTCATTTCTGACTTGGACCTCTACTGGGATATACAATAGATTATTTGACTGGATGATCTTCTTTAAGAAAGCATTTTCTTCTGGAGGAACTACTGCTCTCTTTGACATTGATAAGGAAGAGGATGCTACATTTTTTGGATATGGACGGAAAGAATTCTCGATGGGTTGTGGTTGCAGTGAATCTAAAATGGAAGTGGAATTCTGTTCTGTTTGGGAAGAGTCTGAGGAGGCATCTTCTTCTATAGATACATCTTCTGAAGATATATCATAAGTTTCTTCTGTATCTTCTTTTGAACTTTCTTCGTCGCTATAATGATTTTCTTCTAAGAATTCAGAATCTGAACAGTCGTCACAAATGTTCATTTTTTGGCTGAAATCAAATTCTTCTTCATTTTCGGACAGGGAAGCGTCAGTCAAAATATATACATCAGACACTTCATCTTGTGAATCTACGACAGACCAATTATCTACAAAATCTTCAATATCTACACATGCTTTTAATTTTGAGGGTGCATTCTTGGGGCATTTTCTTGCATACGAGCCTTCTTGCTTACAAACGAAGCAAGCATTATCTCTTTTGGGATTTTTTCTCTTTTTCAAATATCTATATTTCTTGAATGGCTTTTTTGGGTTTGCTACTCTTTTTGGGCGATACTTTCCATATTTCTTGGATTTTCTGGATTTGGATTTTCTGAATGGAGTCCAAGGGAGAACAGTTCTGCAGACATCTAACCCTGGTGAAATTTCTTGGGTCTTTTTCTGCCAACATAAATATTTAACTTTCTCCCGACATCTGAAAAGTAGATCTATCCAATAGGTTTGTTCTATGGATTTTCTCTGAACCTCCAGATCTTTTAGAATCATATTGCCTAAATTTCCAGGTAATTTAGACAGGAAAGAAACCTTTTGAACAGCATCATTTGGTAGATTAGCTTTGTAAACTTTGGACATATATTCTGTACCAAATGAATCTAATTCTTTAAGATCTGTTAACTGCATCCTTGTCAGATCTGTGATAATTTGTTTCTTTTCATCTATTGGTTCTGGAACAAACTGAGTAAGCAATAAAACCTCTAATGTAGCTAATCCATTGGCTGCTACATTATTTCTTTCTTGTTCAGATCCTCCCATCCACCATGAGTGGACGATACTAGCCATTCTCTTTTCAGCTAAGAGAAAAATAGAATAATTATCTAGTTTTGACACCACTTGCATCTGATAAAGTGCTCCTATCCAAATTCTGATTGATTCTGCTGGATTGGATGAATTGTCTAAATCAAGCACATATCCAAAAGAGTTTGCTGAAAATAAATCTTGTTCTATTCTGGGGAATTTGGGCACTTCTTTAAATACATTTGCCTTTTGTAATGAGGGCATAATGAATGATGGAAACTTTATGGCTGCATCTTCTAGAGAAGCTACATCATTTTTTGTTTTTGGATAACTAAATGATTTAGTTGATTCCATTTTCCATTCTGCTTTAGATGCAGATGCTTCGTCCTTCTCTTCTTCCTCGTTAGTTTCTATTTCTGTTTCCTCAAATTGTGGGACGAACATTGATCTAGAGAAAGTAGGCGGCTTTGCTTCTCTTCTTTTTCTTTCTTTCTTCTTCTTCAATTTTTCTTGTTTTTTCTGTCTTTCCTGCTGTTGTTCGTCATGCAACAATTTCAAATTTTCTAGAATTTGCTCAGTCTGACTGCCTAAGTCATCAAGAACTTCTTCTGCATGAGAGCACCAAGTAGTTAGGTAATTCCCTATTTGATAGGTTTGGTCTAACTCATTTGGATTTTGGGAATTGTGTTCTATGAGTGGGGCACAGTCAGCTCTAGTTGCAGGTTGTTTTGAGACAGAAGATGTTGTACAAAACTTTGTTTTGGGAGGCCACTTTCCTCCTCTGACAAACCTACGATTGGCATACTGCCATTCTTCTACCCGCTGAAATCTATAACCTGACAGACGATGCATTTTATTTACAGATGGCAAAAACAACTTGGATTCGGGTATATACAATTCTGTTCGAGACAGCTGAGGTTCTGAAGCAACTTCATCAATGGTAGGAATGTTACATGTACTGGAGGAAGAAGGTAGATCGGATGGTATTATTGGAAAGACATGTTTACGGGGCCTTGCAATAGGCTTCTGTATTTTTGGTTTAGCAGGTATTAATTTGACATGTCCGTTATCAATCGCGACTCTTTTAAACTTGGGATCTGTCTTCTGTTGGTCAGCAATTGATTTGTATTGGAAATACCAATTACCGGGTAGTTCTGTGGAATCATACAATACTCCTTCAACCTGGGCATTAGATATTCCTACTGTAACACAATCTTTCAAAACTGGTTGCTTAAGTTTGGGATGAACAACATTTGTTAACTGGAATGAGGCTTGGGCAATGACAGACAAATATTCACTATCTTCGGCCATGGACACACCTTGCACGCCTACCAACATTTTCCAACAGTCTTTAAGATGAACCTCACTCAGACTGACAGCATAATCTGGGTAGATGGTACCATATTGGCAACCGGAAGCTAAATTTCCCATTATAGTTCCGATTCTAGCATTATCATAAGTTTGATGGCGAGTGTCGAACAATTCTGCAATGCATGGGGCATTGATTCCATGACGAAACAAAGGGGCTAACCCAATTCTTATCCCTCCAAAGTGAATATAAAAATATTTGCCTTCTTTTACATACTGTTTAAACTTTCTAATATCATCCTCAGAAAACAAATTCAGAGCAACTATTTGGACAGATGGACCAGATATTTTCAGAGTTATTTCTACTTCTTTCAGAAATGACTTTTTTTTGAACGCAAATGTTATTGGAAGCTTGTAAATATCAGTCGCATGCAGAGAGGGCGGATTTCATTGTTCTGGATTCTCAACTACTTCATGATTATTAGTGACATCTATTTCAGTCTCAGTTGAGCGCGACGATATTTCATTAACCACTCGTCGTTCCACAGTTGAAAATGATCGAAGCAAACTAGACATATTGAACTAAATTCAACCAGAGATTGACTAAAGTGGCTTTTATCGAAATTGCAATTACAGAATAATCGCACTTCGAAGGCTACCTGGCCAGCTTTAGGCTTTGATACCAATATTAGATGATGGACTCAGTACTTACTTGACAATTGAAGAGGTGTGCTGAACCTATTCTTCAACTCGTCCGCAAGACATAGTCCAGACCATAATCCACTGTACCCTGCAAGTACCGCAAAATGTGTTTTGCAGCCACCCACTGAACCTTCGTAGGCTCACACATAAACTGACTCATTGTGTTGACTGCAAAGCAAATATCTGGTCTAGTGTTGACCAAATACATTAAGGAACAATCAGCTGTATGTACAATGTGGGATCCACCAACTCGGAATCTGAAGCATGAAGCTTCTTCCAGTTGGTAATCATCGGTGTCGACATGGGTCTACAATCCTCCATGTGGAATCTACTAAGGATATCCATAATATACTTCCCCTGGCCCAGGAAGAAATGCCCCTCCTCTTGCCACACCTCCAAACCCAAAAAGTAATGCATCAAGCTTATGTCCTTCATCTCAAACTCCGTCGCAAGATCTCTCTTGCAGTGCTCTATGAGTCTCTCTGCACCTGTAATGACCAAGTCATCCACATACAGTACCAGAATGAGAGGCTCCTCACCAATCACAATAAAGTAAAGGTTCGGATTTGCCTCACTCTTTGTGAAACCCATCCCCTGCAAATATGTATCTATCCTGGAGTACCAAGCTCTGGGAGCTTGCTTCAGCCATAAAGGACCTTCTTCAATCTGCACACATGGGACTCCTTCCCATGCACCTCAAAGCCCTGTGGCTGCTCAATGTACACCTCCTCCTGTATGAAGCCATTGAGAAATGCAGTCTTCACA
>APFE030733466.1:1417-77421 GCA_000404065.3 Pinus taeda | reverse complement strand
AATTTCTTTTAATTTTCTTGTTGAGATTGGAAATCCTTAGCACATTCAAAATCGTGTAGGTAACATTGACAAAGCAGTTCTTTGGAAAAATGGCTTTAGGTTGTGAAAAAATTGTGAAAAAATCATGAAAGAATTTTCTTTTATGTCACTCAAAAATAAATAAAACGTGTTGTAATGTGTTTTTGTTGGTCGGTGTATACAATGCATTTCATTTGGAGAATTTGAAGAGATTGCTTCATGGGTTAAATTAGACAAGATGGTTTTTTAATTTGGATAAATAATTTTTTATTTTTTTATTTTAAATATTGGAAATGGTATTTAAAAAAATATAATCATATATATATTATATTAAAATAATAATAATGATAATAATAATAATAATAATTTAATTTAATTTAATTTCAATATTATAATTAAGTTAAATATTAATTGATGTATGAGTTTTCTCGTTTGTAAGTCAAAGGATTTATCTCTACATAGCAATTTGATTCATTGTTGAATTGAGGCTTCTATGATCTATATCAAGTTTATTGAGAAGAGTTTTCAGCCAAAATCACATCATAATTCATTTGTCTATGCCTTTTGAACCAACAAGTGTGGTTCATTGTCATGACAAGTTGAAGAACGAGATCATTGTAGCAAGTAAAATAGAGAGAAGGTTAAATAGAAAGAGCATATCATCCAACGGCTATATTTGACTAAGAAACCACTATATTTGACCACAAAAATGCGATATTTGAGTGGGAAACTGTAGTGGAACGAGAGATAGAGATTTAGAAATTTAATTAATTCAAAAGTTAGATTTGTTATATTTATTACTATATCTTGTTAAATTTAACTGTCTGTATTTAATTATAATGAGTATAGATCCATAAGTAATTAATAGATTTATTTTAATAATTAAAGCTATCAAGATTAGATAAAAACTAATATAATTAATATTAAATGAAATAATAAGAAAATTCAGCATTGTTTATTAAAGGTTAACCTAGTTAGTTAAATACTAAATTAAAGGACCTAACAGATTTGAAAATGAATTATGATGTGATTTTTGCCAAAAAAAATTCTCAAAAAATTTGATTGATGTTAAAGTGTAAGGAGACGTATAGGTTCTTTTGACTATGGATTTAAATTTGTGAATAATTAAAAGGAAACACATATTCTCAACCATTAAACTATATTGTTTTTTAAATAGTTAAATTTATATAATATAAATAAAGATAGTTCTTATTAACCATTATATACAAATGGAAGTAACTAAGGGGACTATGCTAATTTTTATGAGAATAGACTCTAAATTTCAATCAAGAATGAGACTCGTCATTATAAGTTTTTAGGCTAAATGTTGATTATTAGAATAGGTTAATAATCCTCATATTATGATGTCCAAAATTATTATTATTGTTTTATTTTAGTTTTTAAAGGACAAACTTCCACTTTTTGTGTGGCTTTAGACCATCGTCTCTATTCAAGTTCCACCAGCCACGGGCTCCCATTGTATTATTGTTGTGAAGGGGATCCCTCAGACCTAGCCCACTAGCTGATCTTGGTAGATAGATCTCAGTCCATTTGACAAGAGCCCATTTCCTGTTGAGTCTTGCGGACCCCCAAAGAAAGTTTCTTTGAAGATTGCGGATGTTCTTGAGAAGCCATTTAGGAGCCGCCAATATAGAAAAAAGATAAAGGGACATAGCTTGGAGAACAGATTTGATAAGGATGAACCTGCTAGCTATGTTGAGCGAGCGGAAGGTCCAAGAACAAAGCCTGGTTTCTAGCTTTTCAATGAGGGTTCTCCAAGAGGCGTGTTTAATAGAAAAGTCCAGTAAAGGAGCTGCCAAATATTTTGAAGGAAGCACGGCTATCGGGAAGCCCAAAATCCTGACGATGTTCCTTTGGTTCAAGGTAGGAGTATGGAAGAAGAAGAGCTGGGACTTGGAGGCATTGATGGATGTTCCTGAGGCTTCCGAGAAGAGATTGAGCAGGGCTTTAAAGGCTGAGGCCTATTGTGCTGACGGGTGGCCAAAAGGCATAGTGTCGTCTAGAAACTGTTGATGGGAAATAGGGGGAGACCATGAAGAGAGATGACCTTTAGGGAATGGGAGGAAATGGAAGAATGAAGGAGGTGACTGAGGCCTTCGGCCATGTGAACAAAGAGGAAAAGGGAGAGGGGGTCACCTTGTCGAATGCCACAGGAAGGACGAAAGGGAGCAGAAGGTGAGCCATTAAGTAGGATGGAGAAGCTGGGTGAAGAGATGAGGTTCATGATCCACCAAGACCAAGTAGCACTGAAGCCAAATGCTAGTAACATTTGATGGATATAGTTCCAGCTAAGTTTATCAAAAGCTTTGGAAAGATCTAGCTTGAGAATCATACCTGGCTTTTTTAGTAGCTTGAGAGAGTGGATCACTTAATTTGACAGAATGATGCTGTCCATTATCTAGCACCCTTCAACATATCTAGTTTGCTCTGGCGAAATGAGGAGAGGGAGAAGAGGTTTAAGCCTGTTCACCAAGACTTTGGATATGAGCTTGTAAATGAAATTACAAAGTGCTATGGGCCTATATTTTTCAGGCATATTGGGTTCATCCACTTTAGGTATTAGCGCTATGAAGGTAGAATTTAGGGAAGTAAGGATCTAGTGCATTGATCTTAATTCCTCCACTTTCTCCGAGACCTCTATGTTAATAAGCTCCCAGAACGGATGAAAGAAGTTGGTTGTGAAGCCATCTGGTCCAGGCACTTTTCCATCCTTAATTTGGGCCATGGCATCTTCCACTTCCTGTTTGGAGATGGGCTGGAGTAGCATTTTGTTGTGATCCTTCGTAACAGGTTTAGGAATATGCTGCGTGAGTGATTGAATGGCTTGATCCCTGCAGCCCAGTGGCTCCCGAAGAATCTCCTGAAAGTACTCTTTGAATTCCTGTTCCATTTCTTCATGCACCTCTAATCTCTTCGCTTGTCGATTATTTATGAAGGCGATGTTATTGTGCATTCTCCTTTGAACAGTAGATCTGTGAATTTTTTTTGTATTTTTCTCCCCTTCCTTTAGTCATCTGATTTTGGATTTTTGTCACCACAGGATTTCTTCTTGTTGCCTTCGTGCTTCGATCTTGGTTATGAGGGTCTACCCCTATTGCGCATATTCCTCTGTTCTTCCCTCCATGATAATTCTTTGTTGTAGTGAGTTCATTTGCTGCTCGAGCTCTTTCCGATGTTCAAAGATGTTACCAAGCTAAGTCCGATTCCATGATTTGATAGCTTGTTTGAGATGTTTTAGTTTTTGTTGGAACTAGAACATCTTGGATCCTGCCGGAGGATTGAAGGATTTCCAAGCCTTGTTAACTACTTCTTTAAAGTTGGGATGAGAGAACCAAAAGGCCTCAAAGTTAAAAGGTTTGTTGCACTTTGTGCCTGGACGTGACCACTGTAGCATTATGGGCAAATGATCAGAGCCCACTTGAGGCATGATGGAAGCATGAAAGTCCCCACCCAGGTGTATGGCATTATCCGATATAAGTAAGCGGTCTAGCCTGGAAGCTATATGCTGTGGTCCCCTTCTTTTATTGGTCCAGGTATACATGCCATTGGAAGTGTGAAGGTCCATTAACTGATTACTATTGATGAAGTCTTTGAAGGCGATGCTCTCACCTTCTAGCTTCGATCTACCTCCGGATTTTTCGTCCAAGCTGTGATCATGTTAAAGTCGCCGCCATCAATCCAAAGGGGAAATCGCCTATTTGAATTGAGAGCTGTGAGTGTGTCGAGTAGATCTATCTTTTTTTGTAAGTCTTGTGGAAAGTATACATTAGAGAGATGGCCATGGATGTTGGCCCCAATTAGATGAAAGGTTGATTGAATGAAGAAGTGTGAAGCATGAAAGTCTTGAAGGGAGAGTACCTGCAGGTTCCACAAGATTGCCAGCCCTCCAGAAGCGCCAGAAGCGTCCACTGAAACTGAGCAGCATCGTGACCAAACTTTATTTAAAATATTTTCGAGTAATGTGCTATTTCCTTTTGTCTCTTGCAGAAGGACAATTGAAGGCTTTTCTTGCTGGATCATATTTTTTAACATTCTGTGTTTTTTGGGGCTATTAAGCCCTCTCACGTTCCATGAGATGAGCTTCATGAGGAACCGTGGGGGAGACATTTGAAGAACCTCGTCAGCTTGGGGAATCTACCAGAGTCCACTAGCATTTCTCCGATGATAATTGTCCTTTGCAGATCCATTTTGCACCCTTGTTTCTTTCAAGATTTTCTTTCCATCCCAAGGACTGTCGGCTTGAATACCTAGACATTTGTTATGATGTGCTCTGGCTAGAACTACTTCAAGCCTTTCAGTTTCCCAGGGGGGTATTGTATTAAAGTCTTTCTGTTTGCACACTATTTCCAGTTTGAGAATGTCTAGACCTTCCAGATCTACGCTTTCTGGTTCCTCATCCATGTGGAACGAGGTATTATGTTCTTCCTCGCTTATCTGTTGGTGAATACTGAGAGCTAGAGCTGCATCGATTTCCATAGTGGAAGACTTCTGGGCGGTCTCTAGATCTATTTTCTGAAAGGAGGTAGAGGCAGGAATGCTGGTAAGAGCGGAGGCTGATTTCAGAACTACAGATTGAAGGGCCTAGGGGGTTGCGGAAGGAGAGGGATCTGCAAGAGGGATTTCAGGGTGATCCTCCGTAGTGTTTTGAGAGGTCAGAATTTCAAATATATTTTGGGTTTCAGGATTTTTGGAGGAACCTAGAGCTACCGGGGTTTTCTTGGCATGCCTTCTGCGACTAGGGACCTTTGTAAATCCCTTAGAATCTAGGCTTGTCTCATTAACTGGGGCCTTGGACTGAAGATTCAGAGGACAATCCCTCAAAAGATGGCCATGTTCATAGCATTTTCTGCAATGAAAAGGAATGTGCTCGTAGTCTATTGTTTGGATCCATTCAAAGTCATCATGGAATAGACTTACCGAGTCTGTGAATGCTTTAGTCAAATGCCTGTGAACATAGATCCTAGCATAGGAGGTGTATCTTCGAGTTTTGGTTTCCTCAACAACTTTGATGAATACCCCCAGGCTGTTGCCTATGTCCTTTAAGGTCTCCTCTCTCCAGTATTCTAGTGGAAGAGAATACATGCATATCCATATTGGAGCCCAGCTAAAATCTTCTTTGTATGGGTTGAACCTTTCTTTCCAGTCATGAAGGTACAAGCCTTAAGAGTTGAAGAAGTACGGGCCTCCCTCAAAGATGCGAAGTTTGTCTTCCATGCAGTTGAAAATGGCGGTAAAGAAGCCTTTGGGGCCAAGCTGTAGAGTAACTTTTCCTTTAGGCTTCCATTTGGAAGCTATCCATCCTTGCAAGGCCTTTTCAGTTGGCCAGAATTCGAGGAACTTGCCTATGAGTGCATGATCCTTCATATATTGGAATTCGCTGTTGATTTTATGACTAGGGAGATCTACTTTGGTTCTTTCTGCAGTATTTAGAATGCATATTGCAGAAGACGCCTTTGGCTGCGACGTTGAGGTATTTTGGTCATTGCCTTTTTCATTTGCGGCCACAGAACCTGCAGCAGGGTCCCTAGTAGCCTCAATGGCAGGTTCAGTGACCTGGTTGGTCCAAGGGAGGGTGCCTGGATTGATCAGAGGGACTGTGCATTCTGTCTTGTCAGAAGAGGGACCGTTGGATGAAGGGGGGGTTGAGCCCGCCCCTCCAAAGGGCGAATCCATGGTAAAGTACTCAGTTGGAGTATTGTATCAGGATCACCAATAGCTCAGAGTTGAAAAGTGAAAGGGTTAATGCTTGAACCCTTGCTCGAACAACATCCATTGAGCCCTAACGCGAGTTGCAGAGCTTCCGAGAACCATATCATGGAAATGTTTAGTTAGAGATGATTTTCAAATTTTGTTATGGTTGAGGTGTGTTTGACTTTATAAGAAATGATCTGACGGTTTCTCCAATGTAGTATTTACCACAAAAACATGGGCTTGAATATAAACCTTTTATTTTCCTAGGTCAATAGCATCTTTTGCATGACTTAATAATTTTTTGATTGCGTTAGGGGTAAAAATAAGACCCTTGTTTTTCTCTTTTTAGATTTTATACAATCTTGTCCATTATACCTTATATGTAACACTTATAAATTTCTCTTACCTATTTTTATTAATACTTTTGGTATCCTAAAATTTTCTCTTCATTCTTAAAACAACTTCATCAAATTAATTTTTATTAAAGTAATAATAGATTACTATAACATGCAAAAGGATATCAAAACCTATATATTGAATTAAATCAGAATAACTTAACAAAAATAATTGACCTAAAATTAAACATAATATAAAAAGTGTATTCTTCATAAGCTAAAATAATAATAATAATAATAATAACCCTAGCTATTAATATGGTTGACTTCATAATATGACCTTCTAAAACAATTATTAATCCACTTATCATAATTAAAATATTCCTATTGATCTCAATTTTAGAGTTAAAACCACAAATATATTTTGACAAATTCTAATCAATATTCTCTTAAAACCTACTAAAAACAATATTAACTATTATTTTTTTTCAAAAATATAAAAATCCCACACACTGTAAACTTTCACATTTTACCAAATACTTTTACTTGCCTTTAAATTATTAATAATTAAATATTAAAATCCTTACTTCCCTTTCCTTGTATGTATGAATTCGGTCCCTCTTAAATGCCCTTTGTATCATATGTCCTAGTCTACCGAATTTTGTGATATTTTGAGATCTACCTGTCTCCTCCTTTTTGACAAATTATTAAGCCATATCAACATCATCAACGTGTGAGCAGCCCCACAAGTTTTGTGCAATAATATATAAGGTCTCGCTCCCACAATTAGATTTACACCGACCGTAATCTCGTACACATAATCTGCCCTATCTTTTCAGCATTCCTTAGGTCAAGATCATGGTACTACCACGTTTCTTCAGCCAACTATACACACCTAAGAGCCACACAACACCATCAAGAGTCAACCTCACCATCACTTCGCGAGTACTCTCTTAAGTATTTACAACACCAAAAAAAAATAAAACAGCGTTGTCTAACTGTTCTGGATTTGTAGTTTTGTGTGGAATTGGGCCAAACAATTTTTGTTAAGCGAGCACTCCCTCGAATATTTTACAACGCGAAAAAAATAAAACAGCGTTCTCTAACTATTCTGGATTTTTTTGCTTGGCGGTGGAATTGGTCAAACAATTTCTGTTTTGGGTGGGATTTGTTCAAATAAATTCTTTTATGCTGTAAAATGTATTTCAAATTGTAGTTTCAGTTTAGTACAATAGAGATTTGTAATGTGATTTGTAACTTTCTTTTCAACATTATAATTGATGAATATATATATATACGAGTTTAGTTTATAGACAAAATAGTCTTTGTCATGAGAATTCACTAAAATCTGGTAATACAATTTCAAGAATTTTTGTTATATTTAAAACATATTTTTGAATGTATAAATAGATTCATCATCTTTGAAAAACCCATGCTGCACTAGAATGCCGTACTTCAATTATACAAATTAAACAATGTAAACTCAAGTTTTTAAAATTCTCTGTTAGATTTTGATTAAAATTAACCAGAAAAATGGTCCTGAAAAAATGTCATTTACTCTATAAGTATATCTACTTAATATTTATATTTATAATTAATAATTAAAATTAGTCTAGATTTACCTTAATTTTGGATTTAGTAAATGTCAAGAAGGATTAAATCTCTTGAAATGCAAACACTCTTAAAAAGAAAAGAAATTTGATAAATTTAGAATTAAAAAAAAAACCTACACTGATTTAAACCCTAGTTACCAAGTTTGGCTGAATACATAACACCTGTGGGACTCTTGCAAATCAATTCCAAACACCAAAACTCGAGGGGCCGGAGATGGTGATGGGACTTGCCGTTATTTTTCTTGTTTCCTCCTACACTATGGGGTATGGGTGAAGCCCCCATAGATTTGATGGTAATGGGACTTGCATTTATTTTTCTTGTTTCCTCTTACACTATGGGGGTATGGGTGAAGCAGCCATAGATTTGAAAACTGGTGGGACTGCTGCAAATTGATTCCAAACACCAAAACCGGTGGAACTGTTGCATATCAATTCCAAACACCAAAACACTAGAAACTATGATGGAACTTGCATTTATTTTGCTTGTTTCAATAATAACAGAGTGGAAATATTTACTAAAATCCATAGTAATGGTATGGAGTTCAGGCATAAGGAAAAAATAAGTGACTATTAACATGTAATAAGTGCTAACTTTAAAGGAAGACTAATTTTCTAGGATTTTACATATTTTTTAAATATTTCTGTATTTATTATTAAGGATTTTAAATAATTTCTTAAATCAAATTAAGTTTTGCAATAGATAGAAGTTTTGGAGAAAAGTAATAAGTGTAATTTTTAATTCAAAATAAATTAGAAAAAAATGACAAAAGAAAATGAAAATCTTTAGTGCAGAATTTCTTTCCAAACTACTTTTTTTTTATTTAAACTTATTAGAATTCAAGCTGGGTAATTATGAGTTAACTCATACTATCAATGCCAAATTTAACCCAACAAAAATATTAACATAAAATAATTAAACTACTACCAACTTTAAAACATAAAATAATTAAACTCCGACCAACCGCCCAATAATTAAACTAGCTCAATAATTAAACTACGGCCAACTGCCCGACTAGTCACGCTGAACACGAGAATGATTCAACGTACGTCTGGTTAGGGTTTCGAACGCGTTAGCAATCATGTGCTGAATACATAAGTATGTTGTACAAGAATAAACAATGATTTAATTTGATTTTTGTCTGGTGAAAAATCGAATGGATGGGATTTCAACACCCTAATCTCCTATGTGCAACAAACCCAACCAGCTGGTGGTATCCAACGGACTGCAATTTAACCGAAAGTTGCGAGTTAAAGGGAAGCCCTTAGATTTAGATTGTGTGATCTCCCTTCAAAAGAAAGTCACTATTCTGGTCTTCCATGCACAGAAGTGTAACAGGGCTGGTTATAAAACCAGGCATGTTGGCCAAACCAGACAATTCCTCTCTTTCCTTCACTGAACCTGAGGGGAGCGTGGAGTGGGGAATATTGCTTGTTGTCTAAAATTTGCGTTTATGGACATGACGGTTGAGATTAGATAATAAATATTTGTAAGGACTAGGGACTGCTATTGCCGGATAGGGTATGCATGCAGTTAGAGTTGAGAGTGAAGGCAACTAAGTTATAATACAAATTGAGGGTGTGGAAGTTGAGGGGGGATATTATCATGGATTTTACAATGAAAATCCTGATTTTGATGATGCTTGTTCTCAATATGGAGATGAGAACAACATTCAGCTGTGAAGAAAATGATTACAATACTCCAGGTTCCTTGACTCTATCTCAGAAGGATTGTCAATCTCTGGTTTGGCTACCCTTTAACTATTCCATCTCTCTTGATGAAACTGCAAGAGCAGCCCGTGATTTTGGAGGCATTTACCACCACAAGCCAGCTGCCATTGTTTGTCCTGCATCTGTTGATGATATAGTTAGAGCTGTCAGAACAGCAGCTATGTCTGATCACCTCACAGTGGCAGCTAGAGGAAATGGGCATTCAATCAATGGACAAGCTCAGACCTTGAATGGAATAGTGATTGACATGATGTCTGCCTGCATGAAAGGAATTCATGTTTCCCATGGAATGGGAGATGATGAGGAGACTCAAGCTTATGTTGACGTGTATGCAGGTGAATTATGGGTGGATGTGCTCAAGGAAACTCTCAGAGAGGGGCTGACTCCTCGTTCATGGACAGATTACCTCTTTCTTTCTGTTGGTGGCACTCTTTCTAATGGTGGTGTTAGTGGCCAAGCTTTTCGTTTTGGGCCACAAATAAGTAACGTGTTGCAGCTGGAAGTCGTTACAGGTATCCATTGATGTGCCATCTATTTCACCTTCAATTTTATTCAGAGATGCGTTACAACAACCATTATTAATTGTGGTGGAACTCTTGTTTAAATTTGTACCATGTTGTTTTTGATGATTTAGACACTTGCAGGAATAGTAGCAAGTTGTTTTTGATGATTTAGACACTTGCAGGAATAGTTTTAAATTAGACTGGTTTTTAATCTGTACTCGTTAAATCTAATGCAGGAAATGGAGAAGTAATAACCTGCTCTCCAGGGAAACATGAGGAACTTTTCTATGGGGTGTTAGGTGGGCTGGGCCAATTCGGCATCATCACCAAAGCGAGGATCGTCCTTGAACGCGCTCCTCATATGGTATTACTTTGTGCTTTTGGGTTTTCATTATACTATATCTTTTTCTTAATTTCACTAATGGAACAGATGGCTTTTATAAAAATATTATTTCAGTTTTATTGGATTTTCTTAATTTTCATTATTCTTGGGTTTGTTATACTTTCTGCTTAGTCTAAGCGATAGAAAATATGATATTTTTTTAAACCAGAGATTAAGTGAAATTGTATTTTTTCTTTTTAATTTTTTTTCTTTAATATGATTGTTCAAATATCTTTAAAAATAGGTGGAGCTCTGCCTAGATTCTTCCTATTAAACAATGTTAATTTCCCAAATAAAAAAAATAAAATAATAATAATTAAAATTAAGATGGAAAAATGGCAAAAAAATGATTTCATACTTTTAAGGTTAATTCTGCAGGTTAAGTCTGCCGGAGGAATAGCTCTACAGTGTAGGTCATACGCGGGGGACTTTCTGTTGTCTTGCTCCCCACTTGGATTAAGGCTTCGAAAAAATGTTGGAGCTCTCTAATTCTAAATTCAAATAACTTAAACCCAAATTTTAAAATATTCCAAAAAAATATTTTACTTATTAAAGTTAATTCTACTAAAAAATAAATATACAGTGGAGGCCAAGGTAGTATGTTGTTTTCCTTCTTACCTGGGTTTCAATTTCATGTTATGACCTGTTTAGTTATGTAACACAATTACCTAACCTAGTTGTCTTTAGCCTGATATTTTGGAAAATTTTAGTGTAATTTTTCTAAAATTTGACCAGAATTCAAATTTGATAGGTAAATCTGCACAAGAAAAATACCCATAAAATTTTTCAGAGTACTAAATCCATATATGTAATCAAAAAACTAATTTAAATAACCCAAATTAATATCTCACACAAATTTTTCGGCGCCCTATAAACAACTCTTTATCTAACTTGGTTCCTCCACATAGTAAGTAAATATTTTCTGATAATACCAAACCAAATTGGTACAGTGAACCACAGAAAAGAAAAATATACAATGAACCATAGAAAATAAAAATATACAGACTTGTGTTGCAGTATGACGTAGACTTCTGATATTCACACGTCGGAGCTAGACTTGCATGAGCATATTATTTTCTTTCTTGGAAATTGTCATGTACTCATATTGCAGTTAGTTGCTATTCTTTCTCCGTTTTTCATTACAAGACTAGTGCATGCGCGCCATCTGACCAAAAAGCGTTGCAGGCGAGATGGGTAAGGCTCTTTTACTCGGACTTCGAGCAATTTTCAAGCGACCAAGAATTTCTCATTTCAATTCCCAAGGACCAAGCTTTTGATTATCTCGAGGGCTTGGTGGTAGTGAACAGTAAAGATCCCATTAACGGCTGGCCTTCACTCGCGCTATCCTCTGATGCCTCCTTCGACCCATTGCTCATCCCTCCGAATTCAGGCCCAGTTCTGTATTGCCTCGAGGTGGCTTTATATTATAGCAATACCACGGATGTCTCTGCACTGGATAAGGTGTGATTACATGAAAATATACAATCGTCACTAAGAGCTTGATTTTAATTTATGTCGCAGTAGAACATACAACCGCTGGGTCTCATTTGCAAAAAATGTTTTCAGAAAATCGAGAGAATGTTGGCTCCATTGAGATTCATGAGAGGTTTGAATTACAGCATCGACGTATCATATTTCGATTTTCTTAACCGTGTATATAAAGAAGAGATCCTGGCCAGAGCCACCGGAGTGTGGGAGGCTCCTCATCCCTGGTTGAATCTCTTCGTACCAAAGTCTCAAATTGCGCGTTTTGACAACATGATCTTCAAAGGGATCCTTAAAAATGGCGTTGGAGGACCCATGCTCCTATATCCTCTGAACAGAAACAAGTAAATATACATATTTCTCTCTTTATGATTGATTTGTTAGCATTATTTTTCCTAAACATCCTTCTTTTCTTTTGTGTGCTTAAAAATTGTTACCATTATTTTTTCTATGAGATTTAACTAAGAAAATCACTGTTTATATATTATTTCATAACAACGCGATCATCAACTAAATTACTCTATATGCTACTTAATCTTAGAATTGTTTTTTCCTCATACATCTCACAGAAGATAGGTGTTGCAGGTGGGATTGTCGTATGTCTACAGCAGTGCCCGATGAGGAGATCTTCTACCTGGTGGGACTTCTACGTTTTCTTCCACCAAATCCAGGAGGCCATAATTCTATGGAGAGGATGCTTGCGCAGAACGAGGAGATTCTAGGATTATGTGAAACAGCGGGCATTGAGATGAAGCAGTATCTTCCTCATTACAAGACGAATGGAGAGTGGAAGAGACATTTCGGTTGGAAGTGGGACCAATTCGTGGAAAGAAAACGCATGTTCGATCCTCGAGCGATTCTTGCTCCAGGCCAAAACATATTTTCCAGATCCTCAGTACACATTGACTAATGGTAATATCGCTGCCTGATACCACCGATACTACCGATAATTTTAATGGAGTTAATGTTGTCCACGACTCAAATATCTTGGACCGTCTTGTAGTGTCTGTGAGTTTTCCAAGCGTACAGAGGACATTTGATTTTGTTGGAGATGTTTTTGTTAAACACGGTGGAGAAACTTATATTTAATCTGAAAGCACCCGCATTTACTTTTATGAAAGTATTCTGTAACTTCCATTTGCTTTTGCTTCCCAATGTATTGAAAACCATAATGCCCCTGAGCGGTGGCTTTCACTATTTCTTTACGACGCTGGTTTTAAGCTAAAACTGAGATAAAATATCAGTTTAAAGAAATGGGATTCACGTATCTTCCAAACAAATGAAAAGGCCGTTCGTGATCATGGAAATGGAAAGAAAGGACATCAAGATAATCCGAGAATCATGCCCTGTTATACTCGAGAATCATAACTTGTTATGTTAAGAGAAAATAGAAGTGAGGTTAATGAAAAGAGATAGAGATATCAAAGTTTTTTTTAAGAAAGAAAAGCAATATATTATATTGAGGCGATTTATATATCATGATTTGTAAATAACAGATAAAAGATTTGGTTCCCATATCAATGGTGAGGATATGGTAACTAGACTAATAGAGATATTAAAGTTATCATGTAATATTTAGTATAAAAACCTAAAGCCAAAATTTCAAGATTTAACTAAATACTACTTAACTGTAAAATGGGTTTATGGATTTAATACTAATAAGTGTTTTACAAAATTAATGAAAATCCTAAACAATATACGATTTAAATTTAATAATGAAATTGGGTGATATATTCTTTCATTAAATTGTAATGTTTCAATGTATAAATGCTCACACAAATCTTTTTTTAGTGTAGAGAGTTTATACCAGCATCACAATTTGATAGCTACGAGTTCAATAATCTATGAGCTCAATATATTTTTAAATTTTTTAATTAGATGTGAGAAAAATAATCAGAAAAATTTAATTTAATAAAATCCAATTTATAACCTGTTTAGATTACTTTTAAAATTATTTTTAATACTAAAATTGTTACCTTAAATGTGTATATTGCAATACAAAGAACTGAGAAGCATTTTTAAAAAGTGTATTTCCAACTATTATTCATAAACATTAATATAATTGTTTTAAATAAAAATTTAAGATATTCATAATATTAATAAAAGTATTTTATTTATCATAAAATAAATAATTATATTAGTTGTATCAATCATGTGAAATTAGATAAAGCATGTGTTTTTTTTTTTTCTTAATAACAAAAAGATAGAACATAATTACACTTCTTAATAAAAAATCATTAAAGATATAATTATCAGCTTTATAATAAAAACTAAATCTTTTGATAATGGAATCTTATATTTTAATTTATATAATAAGGCTCCAAGTCACAAGGGTTCAATAAAAAAGCATAGATTAAATAACAAGTTAACTAAAATGAATGAAAACTATTTTACGTGTAACAATTGTTAACGGAATTTCTCTTACATTGGTAAGGTACTTTAAAACCACAAGCATGCCCAAGACCTGCTATAGACAACAAGTTCCCTAATCTATTTACCCCACCATCACACACATGCAAAGAAAGGAATGAACAAGAAGAGGGATTATATAGTGCAATTTCTTACCAAGAAGTGGATGTTTGGTGTTGCAAGCTAGAGGTACTCCAAATATCCTTTCTCATGAGCTCTTTGCATCCATTTCTTGCACACAAACACCAACTCATAAAATCCATCTTCTTGCAACACCCATTAGCATTAGAAAATAAATCCACATTCAAATACATTAATCATTAAAGAAAAACAACTTGCTGGGGGTAGGAATTAGAACATTTATATTATACCATTACAGTATAAAAGTTGCTCCTCCATATTCCTTTGTCCATGTTCCTCCTCTTACCACAACTCACTGTCAAAGAACACAAAAATTGTAGCTTATTGCAAGGAGATACACAAGTCTTTAATTTGGCAACAATTCGTTACAATAGACTTTTCTCCCTTTGTTCCATGTAGGGCGTCACTTTTATAGATTGCTTGGAGGATTGATCACATTGCATATAGAAATTTCATTGACCATGTTTGATATAGCCCTTTCATCATTATCCTGAAAAAGGGGTCAACTTTGACCCTGATTGTTCTTATTCATTCACACTTCCACTTTAACTCTCTTTTGTTGAGTATCTAGAGAGTTGTTAAGCCCTTAAAATCTCCCTGTAAAATCATCAGGAACATTGTTAGACCTAACAATGCTCTCTACTAAAGGTATAGGTGTGTTGAAGGTGAAAAACATCATTTTTGCAAAGTTTCCATGGACCAATTTCTACATTCAAGTATTCAATATGATGCTCTTTCCTCTTTAACCCAAGGGAGCGACATTTTGAGCTATAATAGATGGCCCCTGATGTATGAGGTCAGAAGAGAAGCTTATACCTGAAATACATTACAATAAACTCAATGAGCTAGGCAAAGGGAGGGAGTCATAGTTGCAGAGCATACCAAACATTGCAAAAATCATAGTCAAATACATAGAAACTACATCCCAAATGTAGGCATACCCATACTCACTACCAAAAGAATAGATCTTGGCCACCCACTTAACATATTAAAAGCTCATGTCATCAAGGACTAGTCATGATAGAATGTAGATCTCTATCATATTATATATCAATAGGGATACATAAACCAAAAGGAGTTCCCAAGTGATGGGCCTCATAGTATATAATACATTCTACAATGTAGCTTGGGTGAGGCAATGTGCTTGACTGAGGTAGCTTCATACCCCAAGGATTTCGACTCGTCTTGATGGAATAAATTGACTACATGTGAATGAATGAGTTGATGTTATGCATGTAGAGAGATGATTTGATTACTAGGCATTAAGGGGACCCACTAACAGATTTGAGGGAGGCCACCAATGATGAAAATGACTTACAAGGTAGCTAACACAATCTAATGAGTGTGAATGAATGAGGTGATGTTGAGCACTCACTGAATTGATCAACATGAGCTAATGAGGAAAACCCACTAACAACCACAAGGAAGCCTCCCACTGAGGACTACAAACTCCAAGGGACTAGAATGTTTCTAGATCTACAATTGAGATAAGGTGTTGACATAAATATGAAGAGATTTGTCAAAGGAGGGCTTTGATGTATCCCCCATTATTCAATATGAAACTAACACAAAGATGAGGTCTCTAATACTAGTAGTTAATGAACTGGTGCACAATTGACATAAGGATGGCTGACACAAAAGGTAGAATGATATTGTAGATGGCCAAATCTAGCTAGGACATCCCTTGAACATATAACAACAAGACACAAATGTGAACTTGATAGCTTAGACTGAAGAATATCATACAAAGATAATGGTGAAATAGGAAGCATCACCACAACCTAGATATTGGAAGGGTAAGAAATTGGGTAAGATACTAAGTCAATAACAGAGTGACTCGACTCATGTTGATGGTGTAGCCCAAAAGCTAAGAAAATACCAATTGTAAGGGGATGACTAAAAAAGAGTTGCATGTTGAAGGGTAACTGATAACTTCCATGATAAAACATAGAAAATTAAACTCTTTTCCCTTTTCCTTCTTCGTATAGATGATCCCCTTCATAGTTTAATGAGAATGAAAGAGAACAAAAGTGAGCCCAATAGTGTCTTTTTATTTAGTTTTAACAAGAATATAAAATAGGTAAAATAATATTCAGATCGATGTCATTTTCATGAGTTTTATAGCAAGGATAAAAATTAGATAGAAGTACACTCATGTATTTCTTATGGTTTAACGAGTGGAAGAATAGGTAAGAATTTTCTCACTAAATTTCATCTTGACTAATGAGAAAGAAGGAACAAAAATAAATCAACATTTTTAGGTAGTTTAACGAGCTTGAAAATAGGGAAAGAGAAGCTCAGGATTTTCATTATTTAGCAAGCATGAAAAATGAACCAAAAGAAAGCTTGTTCCAAGGAGGTGAATGGTATATTGGTATGCATCTTGATTCAAGGCTCACAAAACAGGAATAACCAAAGTAGGAAGTAGTGGAAAAGTGTTTGGTAGTGAAAATCCACTCATCTTAGTGGTATCTCTACAAGGGTAAGATGGGTTACAAGATGAAGGCAAGGTTGATGAAAAGGAAAGAGGTCAAGCATGGGTCTAAAGGTTGGTGATCGAGATGAAGGAAAACAATATTATGATAGCATCCATCAAGAAATTGAATACCATAAGCATAAGTGACCAAAGAGAAAAGGCAAAAAGAGTGGGGACCCCCTATAAGGGTGATAGATGGCTAGAAATTGTGGACAAAGAGGGGCATGAGGATTAATTTGTATGTCATGGTGTGCTCTAAAGAGGATCTTAGGACCTACAAATGAACACAAAATGGGCTCCAAAATGGAAATTGGGTGCTATTCTAGGACCCCATGAAGGGTAGGTGGTACCACACAAGTTACAATGTGAGAAAATGCATGGTTAATGCCACAACCTAATGGGGTCAGCGCTAATGCATTCTAAAATGATGAGTCAAAGGTCTAAAATGTGGTAGCAAGATTGATAGCTCCTAGCCCTACATGCTAGTTTCGATAGTATACCTCAAGGCAACAATACATGTGGTGAAAGCTCAAAGTTAATGTGCAAGAGATAGTCAAAAGTTCCTTACAAAATCATTAGTAGCAAGATAAATAGATAAAAAGACATGAAAAAAGACCCATGAGAATGAACTTTCTAATATAAAGAGGTATGGAAAATATGAAAAGAAATATTTTATATCCACTTTCCCCACCAAAAAGAGGAATTTTTTCGCCATTGTGTTCATTCGTTACTCACAAGGAAACAAATTTTGGAGAAACCTTGTTGCAACCAGATGTTATTTTTCATATCCAAGGAGAATCAAGCCATGAAACAAGATTCCTTCACCACCAGGTCAAAGCTCTTAAGCTCCTCTTTCATTTGATATAAATTTTGTCTTGGTTTTCCCTAAAAGGTCATGTCACAGACACCCTACCCAACTTAAGTGCACTCCAATGCACTGTCATTGAGTAAAGGGGATGTTGTTAGGCCCTTCAACACTCTTGATGGAGAAACAATGCATTTTCAGGTACTTCAATTCTCCAATCTCTTAGTAGCAGAGGGTTGAAGCTAGTTTTATTAGACTTAAAAGAGGGTAAACCTATGTTAGATCTAGTTTTTTTGTATGGATGTATATTGATGTTTTCTATAATGGGTTTTTAGGGATTAGAAGATGTTTTAGT
Organism: Pinus taeda; assembly: GCA_000404065.3. Taxonomy (NCBI): domain Eukaryota; kingdom Viridiplantae; phylum Streptophyta; class Pinopsida; order Pinales; family Pinaceae; genus Pinus; species Pinus taeda. Next base: position 59,459 of record APFE030733466.1, on the reverse strand, counting down.
AGAGGGAAATAGAACAATAATTTGATGATGAAGTTCCCATAGTATACCCTACGACAATAGTAGCCATGTGTAACTATGGTCTTCTAAATTTCTTAAGAGCCCATAACATGGTAGGGTAACCCAGACTATTGAACATGATCATTCGTTGGTGGGATCTTGTAGAGTAGAAATTTCAAGTAAAGGGATAGGAGATAAAGATAGAGGTGGAGAAATTCTACTTTCTCATAGGCCTTTCAAGGTGAGGGACTCTTGTTAGTGTATTCCAGGGTAGAATAATGGGAAAGAGGATTGTGGATGATGTGATGGCAGAGTACTGCACTCCCACTCTATGGAAGGAAAGTGAGGATATCCAAATCATAGATATAATGGACCTTCCTCTCCAAACTATGTTTTTTATGATGATCCGAGTGGCAGGTATATCTATTCCCCACTTTTCTTCCAAAATCCAGGTTGAAATTGCAGTTTTTTCTTGGACCCAACAATATTTAACTAGTGTGAGGGACTATTGTGAAATTAAAGGAGTAAGTAACTAAGTGCAGGACATGAAAATAAAATAATTTTGACTATAACAACATCATTGTTTCTTTCTTCTTAGGTAAAGCACTCATATTGTAGCCATATATTTTTGCACCATAGCTAGGAAGGTTGACACGTCACATGGATTGATGTATTGAGGTCAACACCTATGATGGATTGATGGAGAAATCTAATCTCTAGGCTAGGGGGCAAGGCATAAACATGAGAATATGATGATGACTAATTCAACTGGTTTAAGGATCAAGTCATATGGATCAATAACTATGTGTATGTAGGGAATAATTTTCGCCATGACCTTAACTTAGTTTACCCCCCTCTTGAGTAGTGGGGAGACCTCAGTAAGTGAAGTGCTTTTGGAATTTTATGTTTTTTATTTTTTTGGGTGGTATAATGCACTAATCATTAACGTGTATGATGACAAAGATGTTTCATCACAAATACTAAAGGGAGAGTCTCTGTATGTTTTTTGGGGAGTATTCGAAGAGGTGGAGCCACTGAAAACCTAGGAAGATTCAAATGAGAAGGAGGATATTGATCACGATGAGCTAGGACATTTATTGTAGAACCTAGATAGGATGATAATGGGTGTACATCTCAGTTGAATAGAGGATGTACCGAGACACATGCAGCAACACATTGTAGGTGTGTCTAGCAAGATGGGTTGGCTTCTATGCTATGTGTCCATGATAGCTATGTGTTGTTACCAAGCACATAAAGGCTCAAATGATGATTAGTTATACAACAATATTATAAGCCTATGCCTACGAGCTCAATTTTGGCACTATAATACATTATGTGTTTGTTATGATGTATGCTAACTATGTTGTACATATATATCTAAGTGTTTCATTTGGTACTTATGGATGTGCTAAAAATGATTATGCAAGTGATCCCATGTGTTTTATATACAATTGTGATCAATTTTCTCTATTTTATGTGTGACAAATACCATTCTAACACATAGTTAGCTAACAAATCATTTAATTCATTAGAACTTCTAGGGAAATCTTGATAAATAATATAGCCAAATGAGCACTCAAGAAGATGTACCGTGAGATAATCGTGAAATAAGACAAGATGCATGACATGGTAAACATGATTCAACTATCAGACCATCATGCGAGAGTCCCAATTAACCACCAATTGACAGAGGTCTGTAGCTATGGCCATGGTTAATAGTTGAATGACAACACTATATTATCTATGTTTTTATTAGCAAGGCCTATAAAGATTCCCCCTAACCTCAAAAGTTAATTAGTGGGAGAAAAGAGCACCTAAGTAGCAGAATTAGTGTTCTAGGAATTATGGTTGGTGCCATGGACATATCCTACATAGATCAATGGGGATACATACATCTACAAAGCAAGTACCAAAGATGATAAGAAACAAATCAAAATGTAATACACATGTAGTAAAAGTAAGACCATACATTAATTACATATGTGTAGGGAATCATGCATAGTGGCCAAGGAATAATACTTCTTCAGATAAATCTCGTTGTATGGCTCCATAAGAGTATTCCGATCATAGTTGATGAGTACATATGCCCCTTTATTTAACAAATATTTATAAATGTATGGACTGAATCAAACGGGTTCTAACTTTCCTGCACCAAGTTGATCATGATTTTGATCATACACCAAGACTGAGTCACCTTTGGAAAAGATGTGGGGCTGAAAAGACTTGTCATACTGAATTTTAACACATTTTGGTTGTGCCTTGTTGCCTAAGATAGCATCACGATGTTGTTCATCAAGCCAGGCCAAATAAAGGAGACATTCCTCCTTGACTGCAGTGTTAGGGAGAAGTTGAATGACAAGTTTCAGTGATGGTATCTCCCATTCAATTTGTCACATTTCTTCCATTCCATATACTTGTTGGAACATAGTGAAGTGAATCCTATGGTGGTCTCAAGCAAGGTTCAATAATCTCAAAGGGATGAGAATAGAATTAGGTGTGAATTCTGTTTATGGTTCCTATTTGTGCTTGGAGAGGGTTTAGGATTTTTCCAACGAAAATCCCATGGATACTAGCATGTTCAACATCTATAAGTAGACAAGATGTCACTCACAATATGCAATGGGTTTACATAACCTATGTACGTTATGTAGGGAGACAAGGGTGTAGGAGGTGGTTCTAGTTCATAGAAGCTTAATTCTAGCTATCGTAGGTGCTATCTCTCATACATACTCCCATGATTTAGATGTATAACTACAAGATTTATCGCATGAAAAACAATGTATAGAGGTTATGCATATAATACCAAGTTTCACTTAACATAGAGTTATGTTGGAAAATCATTCTTAGACAATCCTCAAGAGCATGTTCCTTATAATACTTCGATAAGAATTAACAAAAAACAAAGCTTTCTCTTTATAGACTGACATGGTTATCTATATTTCTTATTGTCTATATTTCCTCTACTACTTATCTTCATGTCATCTATAATTCTTGCCCAGTCTACATCTGTATATGTTATCACTATTTTTTTTACCTTTGGGATACCACAATCCATAGTCCATTTTGGCTCTAAAACATCTGAGAATCCTTTTTGCTACAAGAAGATAACTTTCTTTGGGGGCTACGTGAAATTATCCAACAATACCAACAACCTACATAGTATTTGGTCTTGAGGTTGTTAAATATAAAAGGTTGCTAATAAGTTACATGTACAAAGTTTGATCCACCTCAGGTGACTCATCATGTTTGTTGAGTTTACATCTTGTGACCATTGGAGTACTTACAAGTGATCATTACTCCATTCCAAACTTCTTCAAGACTTCTTTGAGGTATGTGCGTTGAGAGATAAATATTCCTTTGTCTAGTTGTGCAATCTGTGAATTGAGAAATTAAGACAATTCTTCAAGCATAGACATCTCTAGTTATGAGTAAGACAATTCTCCAAGCATATACATCTCCAATTATGAGTAAGACAATTCTCCAAGCATAGACATCTAAAATTTTGAGTTAATATAAATTGTAAACTTCCAATTGAGTTCATCTGCATCACAATAAAAAATGATATCATCAACACAAAAAACAACAACTAACACTTTATCATTCTCAATTTTTATATATAAGTTGTTATCCATTGTGCCCCTTTTAAATCCACAGTGAAATAGATACTTGTATAGTCTTGAATACCAAGCCCTACGTGCTTGTTTAATGCCATATAATACTCTTTTCAACTTGCAAAAATAATCATATTTATTTGCTAATTGAAAACCTTCAAGCTGCTTAGTATAGATTTCTTCCTATAGTTCACCATTCAAGAAGGTCGACTTAACATCCATTTGATATATTTTGAACCTTAAATAACTAGAAATAGCCAAGAACATTATTATGGCCTCTAACGTTGCATTTGGAGAAAAAGTATCATCAAAATCCAATCCTTAAACCTCAGCATAACCCTTCTACACCATTTTGGCCTTATTTTTCACCACCTGTTCATCTTCATTTCATTTTTTCTTAAAGATAAACGTTTTCTAAATTACATTCTTATCTCTTGGTCTTGGAACTAATTCACAATTATGATTCTTCTCAGTACGATCCATCTCTTCATTCATGGACTTTACCCAATTTTCATCCTAGCTGGCCTGAGAAAAATACTTTAGATTAATCATTGATGGAATATCTATATGGGCTTCATTAGGGAGATTCATAACTCTTCCTCTTGTTTGTACTCCTACGTCCAAATTATCCACAATCTGATCAACAAGATAATGTTTTTTCACATAGGGGTCTTTTGGTTGGGGAAATTGGGAACCTTCATTGGGATCTTCTTCAACTTGTTCATCATTAATTTCATGGTTGATTTGATTAATTGAATTGCTAACTTCCAACAATTCCTTTTTAAGAGGGGAATACTCATCCACTTTAACATTAATACATTCAACTAGTCTTCTTAAATTCTTACTATAACACTTTTAACCTTTGCTATTTTAAAAATACCCGAGAAATATTCCCTCATCTTCTCTCGCATCAAACTCCCCAATTTTCGTGTCATTATTCTTGATGTAACACTTGTTTCCAAATATATGGAAGAGCTTAACTGTTGCTAACCTCCCATACCACAATTCATATGGGCTTTTGTCACTATTTGGTTTGAAGTATGCCTTATTTAATATAACCATTGTTTCATGTATTTCTTCAACCTAAAACATTGTTTCATGTATTTCTTCAACCTAAAACATTTATGGAATTCTTATCTCTTGCATCATAGCTCTTGCCAGTTGTCGTACTGACCCGTTTTCTATTTCATCTACACCATTCCATTGTGGGGGCTTAGGAATGGTAAACTGCCTTTTAATTCCTTTACGGTTAGAGTAGTCATCAAATTACTTATAGGTGAACTCTCCACCATTTTCTGATCTTATGATATTTGTTTTACCATATGTTTCATCCACAACCATTACTTTAACAATCTTTAATTTTTCAAAAGCTTCATATTTCTCTTTGGAAAATGTGACCCATATCATTCTACTATAATAATCAATAATTAACATGAAGCATAGCTTACCCGTTGGTGTTTGAGTTCTCGAAGGACCACAGAGATCCATATGAAAAAAATAATAAAGGCTCGTTGGTGTTATTTTCCTTGCATTCGAAGGGCACATGTATCTTTTTGCTAATCTAACATGATTTACAGATAGTGCTCTCAAGCTTAGTTATTTTGGGTAAGTCATTGACTATATTTTTCTTTTTCAAATTCACGATCTAGTCAAAATATAAATGAACAGGCCTTCTATGCCACAACCCACTCTTATCAACCTTACTTAGGTAACATTTTTTAGTCTCTTCTTTTAGAACATAGACATCGTTGTTCGTTCTAATAGCCTCATCCACTACTTTACGTATATCAATGACCTTGACTTGACAATTTTTAGATCTAAAAAGCACATCGCAACCCTAATCATACATCTAGAAAACACTTAATAAATTATGCTTCAAGCATTCAACGAATACAATATTCTTTGTCTTACCTACGTCATTCAAACTAACAACACCGTTGCCTATATTTTTCCTATAGCATCATTTCCAAAAGGTACATTGCCTTTGGTGACTTCGTTCATTAACATAAATTTGTTTTTATGCCCTGTCAGGGACTTTGAATAACCACTATCCACATATCAATGGATGCCTTATTATGTGCATACAAAACATGGTTATAATCCTCTTTCTTATCCTTCCAAACCTTGGGTTTTTCCGATGCTTTGTTCTTAGCGGGTGATTTAAACTTTCTAAGCTCACACTTAGTTGCCTTATTCTAAAAATTATGACAATTAAAATAGTATAACATATTATTTAATAAAGAAAATGAATTATTATTCTTGTGGGCATTTTTCCTTTTCTTGGTAAACCTATTATTTGATTGATAAAAAAAAATTCTCCTCAAATTTGTGATTTTTCAGAAAGTCAAATTCACCCTACAGTTGGTAGCTTTTTGGCCATAATTCATGCAAGTAAAACAATGATTCAATTTTGTGAATTATGGTTGTCACGTACCTCAAAATTTTGTTGATGCCGTTGAGAATTCCTCTTGGTTACAATGTAGTTCTTTTGTTGGGTTAGGTTACTCTACATATTTTCCTTCTTTTGCTGCTTTGTAAGTCATTGATGGGATTTTCTTGCCATTGGGCTAAGATTTTTTTAGTTGCATCACTATTTGATTGTTTGACAACTTCAAAAAAATTATAGGCTTCCTACCCTTGTCCATTGCTGAGCTTGAATTTGCTTCAAAACCTAAACCAATCTTTCTATGAAGGGGTCTTTGGACATTTGATATTTTATTTAGATTGTTTTTCCCTTGATTAAGCTTTTGATTTAGATTTAGCTACATTTTTGTCTTGTCTAGCTCCTTTCTAAGAGTGATGAGCTCCTCTTCAAACTTTTCACAAGTTTTTTCCTTTCACTTTGAGCCGCTCTTGAAAAGTATCTTGTACCTTCTTTTCTTCTTCAATTTTTAGGAGAGAGGTTCCATATATTCAAAATTATCTTTGGACAACTATTCTTTCTACAAGTTATTCCTCTTTCCAACCTTTTAATCTCCTTTAAGGCACTGATCAACTCCCCTTCCAAGTATACTTTGGCTACATCTTCATCAATAATTTATTTATGTTCTTCTAAAGTGTCTATGGCCATGAAAATAAACTCCTTTTCACTGCCTTTAGAAATTTCCTCATCATAGGATTAAACACTTTCAAATTTTCAGAAACTGCAGCTATCTCGTGTATAGAAACTCTTCTTCTTATTCTTCTTTTCATTTACAAATTTTATGTACTTATCCCTAGGATCTTGTTCATTCTTTTTCTTATCTAGACACTTAGATTCATAATGGCCTACTTTACCATAATTGAAACACTTGAAGGGAAAATTTCCTCTCTAGCTGCATGATCCTCTTTTAAACTTGATGACAAACATGGCATCGTCCTCATCTAATTCATAAGTACATGAGTATTCATGATATTCCTTTGGATATTTGTTTTATTTGAAGGTTGCCTCTTTCTATAAAGCTTCCTTTTGAAATCCTCATTTCATACATTGTAATTGTGCCATGAATTGATCCAATGTAAGAGTATTACGATCTATCATCTCTTTTAGAGTTGATACCTTGGGATTGAATATTTCTAGAAGTGATCTGAGCACATTTTGGACTAGAAATGAATCCTTGAGTTCCTTATTAAGTCCTCTTATTGTTTTGACCACTTAATCTACTCAGAGAAAAAACTTTGATATTTCCTCATCATCATACATCTTTAAGGATTCAAATTTCATTCTAAAGGATTGAAGTTTAGATTTCTTTACCGTATTGTTACCTTCATAGAAATTGTTCATTTTGTCCCATATTACATTCGCAAAGGTGCAATCAATGAATTTAACCAATTTTGATTCAAGAAGTCTAGCAAGGATTGCATCCATTGCTTAGTATTATATGTGAACTCCAATTTATCATCTTTAGTAATCATGAATAGAGGCTTTTCATAGCCATCTTGCATGGAATACAAAACCTCTACACCAAGAGATTATAAGTATGTCCTCATTATTACCTTCCATAATGTATATTTTTCCCTAGTGAACTTGGGATCCCTGTTGGTGTTTCCTCTTTCCTTGTTGGAAATTTTCCTTGATCTTCATTCCAATTATTGGAATGATCTTGAAGGAAATTGGCTCTAATAATAATTATTAAAATCTAGGATAATACTAAGAGGGGGAGGGGGGGGGGGGGGGGGGGGGGTTTGAATTAGTATTATGACAATTTAAAAATTTTCTTACTCGAAGTAAAGAATACATAGCACCACCAACAACAATAAATAGCACATCAAAATCATAAAGCAAGACAGAATATATAACGTGGAAACCGAACTAGGAAAATCACCAATTCTTTTATATTATGATGCAATAAAAGGTACAAATTTAAGTACATAATTTTGTAGTCTACAACCCCCTATAAGGCTTCAACCCTCTTTCTTGTTGCAAGAACCAACTGGATGGTTCCTCAGGGTCCAACCTAAAGGAAGCTCCAACTCCCTATTTTGTCAGCATCCACTAACAGGAACATATAACTCCCTATTTTATCAATACCCATTGAAAGGATGTTGAAACTCCCTAATTATGCAAGCACCAACTCACAAAACCCTCTTAATCTTTCTTTCTTACAATTTTCATACTCAGACCATGAAGGCTTTCCATCTTCAAAAATAAAACTGTCACTTTCACAATATCACCACAACCACCAAATTACTTCTCTAAATTCACACACACCCAATCTTTATCCTAATGCTCAAACTCTGATTCATAGAAAAATGTTGCTTGCAAAGAACCTATAGCTGATGATTTTAGTCTTAACATTAGTTCAACTTCAGCTCTTATTTTTTAATTAATTTATCTCTTGTTGTTTACTTTGTGTTTAATTATTGATCCACCCATTTTATTTATGAACAAACCTAACTTTGTGACTTGCATTCTATTCTCGATCTTTCTTTATGTTTAACTGATGTTTTAAATAAATTCTATTTTTTTAGCAAGTTTTAGGAGGGCTTCTATCTTTGGATGAATGATAAATTTGGCATAAACTGCCAAATATGGATTTTGTTCCAAAAGTGCTACCAAGATGAGCATGGAGTCTAGACGTAGGGATAAATTAATACTATAGAGAAACTATTATGAAATTACTGAAGGCCTGATGATATGCCACAAACCTCTCATTTTGTGTCACGGGCTTAAACAACCAAATCAATATTGTAGAACTGTGCCCTGCACCCATAACATATGTCCAAAGTGTATTATATTAAGCCCAAGGGTCCAAAGTGCTATTTATAGTACCCAAAAGGTTGAATGACCATGGCCTAACCATTTTTATCAACACAAGAAATCATCACAAAAGAAGGCCCTGAGAGTACTTTCAATGTATTGATGATATGTTAGCCACCATTAATATTTCCATTCCTTGCCCTATTGACCTCAGACTTGGCCAACTCACAAATGCACCTTCCATTGGCCCTCTAAGCTGAGACATGAAACTTTACGTCTACTAATAGAGAGGTTTCAATATTGCTTCCATTTTCTCAGTCTTGGACCTCCATATCTCGACCTCTGCCTCAACCTCTAATGGGTAAGAAGATGTCACCCTTGTGCTTAACTTCCATGTCTTATTCAACGAGTTTTGCCATGTATCACACTTATTTGGCCCACTTGGCCACCCAAAAACACTAAATCTGCATGCCACATGTTACTATCTTGTACTGCCACATCATCATTATTGATATCAACATTCCTTGTCATGTGCCACTTTTACTCTATGTCATCACATTCTGCCAATCTGCTTGCGCTATGTGTCCTCCAGTTGTACTTGTGCCATGTAAGAAGGAAGGGGTTCGAGAACTTGTATTTGCTGTTGAAATCCCTTTATAAACTTTTATGTCTCGGGGTGAAATTTTCAAATTTAAGTGCTTGCCTTCATGTATAACTCCATATATTTCCCTTTTTCTATTTCCAGACCTCGGGGCTGCATATATAAACTCCTGATGACAATAGGTTAGGGTGAGATGTGAAAATTTATGGAAAATAATGGTGAAACTTCTGTCTCTCAAGTTTGTCACCTTCCCACACTCTTCTGAGCATGTAACACCAATAATATAAGGTTGGGGCATGGCAACAACATTCATGGCACTTCTTGGGAATAACCTCATATCTTAGGCTTATTAGCCTCTAGAATACAAGACTTCAAACATAATGTGCTGATAAGAGAAGCAATGAGGCGTAGTCATTTGAGTTCTATCCTCTAAATACGCCATTCCTTCTAAGCTTTATAGTTCATCAATTTTGTTAAAAACGAAATTTGTTATGAAACACAAGTTTTTAGGGAACGTTGAATCTTAGAACCATGTGTTGTTTGACCTCATATATGTTTAACTTTGAATACAACTCATAACTTTGAACCACAAGGAGTTTTTTCAGGCTACCAAATAACATTGAAAAGATATTTTTGAAACCTATCCATCTAGGCAATTTATGAAGGCATCTGAGTTGATCTTCTATACCAAACAATGCTCCAAATATAGGCTCAATTCCAAACCTAAAGTACCTTGAACATCTAATATCTCTCACTTTGACATTAATGACAACACTGTTCTAGCACAAATAACAACAATATTGTTGTTCTTCTTCAAAAATATTCTCTCTAAACTATTTTGAGTCCTTCTTTTATACTCAACATTGAGGGGGCAATGTCCTCAATAGGATGGTTTCTTTACCTCCAAAAATCCCTATAATCATGATAGTTGGTTTCCTTAGTATTGTTGTGAAGCCACCTTTTATCTTAATTGTTGATAAGTCCTATATTCTAGTAGTCTTGTAGGTGGATATTGGTAGATGAGGGGATAGGGCCCTTATCTTCATCATAAGATGGTAGGAGGTTGTTGGGGAAACTTTTTTATTCTTCAAAATCCTTTCCAAAACAAGATGCTAAGGCCGCCAAGGGTTCTTCACATGATTAGTATCGTTAAATATCTTAAGCACACACTCAACATAAGGAATAACATGTAAATTATCATAATGCATAATAATCAAGGTCATAAATGCTTGCTTTTCTAAGGTGATAATAGTTGTATATGCACCTTTAAATATATAATTAAGGGTCCCATTAGCATGATAGGGCATTTCAATCATCACTAACTTGTGTCTCTTAATAATTGAAGCATTTAGATATATTCAATAACGAATTAATATGCATTATTCATGCTCTTTTCTATTGTATGAAGGCACGAGCTAATTACAATGACATGATACCATGATTAGTTTTATTTCAATTCACTTCTATGTATTTTCAATTTCATATTTTACCATTTCGAAATGGTGGGATGACTTTTAGCACAATGAAGAGAAATCAAGTTCCCTTACTATATAATATTAACAAGAGTTTATATTTAACCGACAAATATACAAATTTAAGTACTAAGCACTCTGAAATTAACTACAATTAATTAGTATTTCTTTGATCACTACATCCTAGGACTATGTTCCATTTTAGTATCATTTTAAATGTTTTTATTTTTGACACAATGTTGTGATATTGTAAAGGAGATAATATTCTTTCTGTTGTACAATAAAATAAATTCAAAACACCCTTTTGTTAAAATTCTTACACAACACTCATCATGGTGTTTTAATTTTTCTATGGTGATCAATGTTACAGTGTCCTCATGCATGAAAATGATCTCATTATGTTTCGTGAGAATATTTTCACTTTGTATAGAAAGAAACTTAACTAACCATATCAAAATATTGAAAAAAGAAAAAGTGATAAGTTATTAGTCATATGTTCCCCCTCTATAATAAACATTTGTGTTATCCCACCACTTAGTTAGGTCTACTTTAGCACATAGGATGTAGGCCACTATCACCATATCTCTACTATACCTATCACCTTCCCATAAAATCCCCTTGGCATTCCTCAATAGAAGAAAACATAGTGGTCTCGTGACTCAAAGGGTTATTCTAGACCATGAGATGAGATTAGCCAAAGAGAAGATCCTATAGACTAAAGTTGAGAAATTGAATCAATCAAATATCACATTGTGCCTCATGAGAATGGGATGACTTCCATCCATGAAGGCTATACCTTAAGCTTTTCAGTGGCAAGTAAACCCCTCATTGATTTCCACTACATCCTCATTTCTCTTTTCCTTAATTATATAGAATAGCTAGGATTTCCTCTAGCTTGTGTAGTTGGTCCAACAGTCTACCTCCAAAACACAATGTCAACCATATTGTCGTGCTCATGGAAAATCTTACATGCCCACCCGATGCGCTAAAGGTAGGGACTTAGTTTCTTTGCAATGTTAGTTGTTTGCATATGTATGTTTTAGGTTATACAATTGAAATAATGTTATTAATTAAGTTACCATTTTGAAAAAATAAATCTACCTAATTTTCTAAAATTTTGATGATTTAGGTCCTTTTAAAATAATTTAAAAATTAAGGGAAAGTTTCACACTTAGCTTTTTTAATAATCTAGATGAAATTATTCTTCCAACAAAATTTGGTAGAATTTTCTACCAAATGTAGAGAATGATTTTTATAGGAAAATGATTAAGTTTGTCTACCTATTAACTTAACCCTATATAAAACACTCTTTAGCATTGTTATAGTTTTAGAAAATATCTAGAAATTTCATATAAAAATGAGATTGATAAGCAAGTATTGAATTATTAGGTATGGATCATATTTACTACCTTAATTAAATGGTGCTTGTCCCAATTTACCCACTAATTTGTTCTTTTGGGATACTTTTTTTGTGGCTATTAGAATTGGCAAATGTGACAGTCTCATACTGATGTGATAGGGGGTCGATTTCATCTACTACGACTATAACTACTAGGGAGGTCTGATACTCATGTGACTGGGGTTGGTTCTACTCACTACCACTATAACCACTAGGTATATGAAATCCGTTACCACTATAACTACTAGGTCGAGCATGTGGCCTATTCTGGATTTTGTCTACTACGACTATAACCACTAGGGAGTTCTCATAATCATGTGAATGGGGTCGATTCCATCCACTGCCACTATAACGAGTAGGTTCAACATGTGACCTACTCCTAATGTGAACACACATAACCCTAAATTTCAATAAAAAGACTCTATAACTTTTCAAGTAACATACTTTTCTAAATAATTTACACCTTAAAGATGATCTTTTCTAATACTTATCTCATTATTATTTTACATTGTAAATTCTAAAAATCCTTATTCTTTTAGAATAAGTTAAAGTCCCCGGAACAAAAGTCAAATATGAAAATTCTCATAAATTAAGTGAATTAATATCTTTAATAAAAATAAATAAATAATTAATTACTCTATTTATTAATTTACTAATATATAAAATGTTCTCTAATATTTTCAAAGTTAAAAACATATTTAAAAATTCCATATAAACAATAAAATTCAATTCAATTAGAAAGTAGTGGTCCCATTTTACCTATCAATGTGTTTTGATAAGATAATGGTCTTTCTTTTTTCAACCATTTATTTAGTATATTATTATTTTACATTATAAATCCCAAAGAATATATTTTTTTAAAGCAAATTCCAATGTTCAATGATAAAGGTTTATAACCAAAAATTGTGGTAATTAAATAAATTGATATTTTTTAATAAAATTATTATTAAATTAGTGGTAGTGTAATGAGCTTACAATTTTTTCTGGAAAATAGTGGAAATTTTGACGCGATTTTTGAAAAATCTTATTAAAAATTTTGAAAATTTTGGAAATTAGTTACATGCTTCAAGTTTTAGGATTTTTGGTGCTTCAAAGGTTCTTGATGGTGCCAAATCTATTTCCACCATAAAAGAAATAAATCGAATACTCATATGTTAAAATTCTTCAAAAAAATTGTTAAATTCCAAAAACTCGCCCGTGCAAAATTGTAATCAAGTTTCACAACTAAAATTTAGTGAAAAGAAAAATTTATTTAATTATTAATTTATTACGCTTCATCATTATCCTAATTTAAAAATATATCTAACCTACAATTATAACACTAAATGTACATCCAACAACTTAAACTTGAAATCTATTTCTTGACCTTTATCACAATGACCAAAAATATATTAAATGAAATTTAAAACAAAATAAAAAAATAACATTTAATTATACCAATCAATGATACTTTCACGATATAACATATCAACCATTCCTTTTTATTTCTTGTCCACTTCAATTAAATGGTGCTAGTTGATTTTATCTATAAATATCATTCTCTGAAATACTTTGTGGCCTCCTGCTACCAAATTCTTTAAAACATCGCGATCATACTTCGTTATTATATGTGGAATAGCCTCCACTCCAAAATTATGTGCCCTCATCCGCTAATTTAAAAATTTAGATGTACGCTACCACATTCTCGTCCTCCATCTGTTTTTTTGTCACACATTCAGGGAGACAAGATTTCCAAAAGGCAACACCATTAAGGGGCCACATAAACTTTAATTCAGTGTTGAATTTCAAAATATAATTATTTAAGTTGATAATTTTTACATCTTTTTATAATTTAGATTTATAAAAATCTGGGCCTTATTTTCTCTAAATATAATTTGAGATAACTTTCCCGACAACTCTACCTTGTTAAACTATTTAGACTATGTTAAAAATAAAAAAAATTCATTAAATTCCATTCCTTCCTCCATTGTATTTTGTATTTAATACTTCAAACGGTGTGAGACCATAAACATATAAGACAACAAATGAATGGATGTGATTTTTATATTGAGTTTAATTGTTATATGTTTTAAATCGAAATTCAATGATCCAATTCTTTGTTAGATCGAAATCTTTTGTATTTAAAATGTATTTAACATCCAGAAAATCCTAACATATTCCATTTAAATATATTTAATAACCCAAATTTATTCTTTCAAACAATTTTTAATCAGATTTTGTAAAAAGTTAAAAGAAGAAAAGCATAGAAAGTTTAAGTTAATATTTTTATATTTAAAGCTTATCTTCTCTGTTGAAAAGAAAAATTCATAGTCCTGCTCTTCCACGCGCGGAACAGTAAGACACAGGCTATTAAACGACTCATTTCGTCCAAATACATTTCGTCTCCTTCCGTCTTTGAAGCCTGCAGTGAAGCCTTAGCTCTGGAGGTTAGAAGAGTCTTATACAACATTCCTGCTATGAAATCTCAGTGCTCAAACCGAGATAAAATATCATTCTCAAGAAGTGTGACACGGATATACCGTCATCTAATGTATCAATACTTAGAATAGAGATTGCTTAGCCTAAGGAATTGCTTAAAATTTTCCATACAACGAGTGGAGTAGAATGGGAGAGCACTTCAAAACAATTCTCTTGCATTTGTTACGGGCCTTCCATTTGTTTCAGTTATTTGTTGAAATGTATAGCAGGATTCACTTAACTTCTATTTGTTTGTTTTTTTAAGTAAGTAAAATTTCATTAGATCCAAGTTGAGTATGTTTTGGAGACAAAAATAACATTTCTAGCCTAGAGCAAGCTTAGGACAAACCATTTTTCTTTAACAGGGAAATGAGACTGTTTGTATGAGTACCATGAGACTAATTTTTAACACCATAAGATCATAACAAAAACAAGAGTAGGAGAGACTCCTGAGCTAGCCAAATCATGCCAAGAGTAGGAGAGACTCGTGAGCTAGCCAAATCATGCCAAGAGTAGCAGAGACTCGTGAGCTAGCCAAATCATGCCAAGAGTAGCAGAGACTCTTGAGCTAGCCAAATCCTTGTAGTTTCTTATGAATCCTCCTATTCTTGCCTCCTGCAGGTTTCCTTTTGAAGCTCCATCAAACTTGAGTCTGTAGCAATGTTTCAAAGGATGTGCCCTAGTGTCTAGGAAGCTCCATCAAACTTGAGTCTGTAGCAATGTTTCAAAGGATGTGCCCTAGTGTCTAGACTTGGGTCACTAACTCTGGGGTGTTATTTTATTTGTGGCTAGAGATTGATTGAATTTCCACCATGCCAAGATTGTTTTTTCTTAGGGAGGCCCTTGAAATTCCCCGTGTGATTTTATTTGTGGCTATAGATTGATTGAATTTCCACCATGCCAAGATTGTTTTTTCTTATGGAGGCCCTTGAAATTCCCAATCTTCTCAACTGGGGAGAAAGAAGGTCTCCTTAATTTTCATGTGGAGGAACAACAAAATACTTTCATGGGTTTTTTGCTAGTTATTAAATATTCGTTCGTTCTGTTCCTTCCAAATTACCAAGACCGTAACGCTTGGTGCTAATGTCCAAAGGTTTTATTAACAGAAGGGGTTTTTTGCCAAAGTCTTGAGAGTTTGGACAACAACTCCTCAAACTCTATTACTTTGTTTGAAACCTTATGCAAGGTTTTTAGAAAGGGTGTTTGCAAACTCATAAGTGATCCATGGTTTAGTGAACCCCTTTTTGATCATGTTCTCCTAGGTAAGAATTCTATTCTTTGTGAGAAGGCATATGCACATGGATACCTTTGGCCATAAGCCCAAGGATCGTAGCTCCTTCCATAATGGATTTTGGTCATTTTGTGGTGCTTGCTAAGTTAGATGATACAAAGTTTTGACTATGAAAGTTCCTATAATTTTTTTGTCCCACCTCATAATGTTTGACCCTGCTTTTCTCCTTATGATTTTGTTGTTGATTTCATGCCATAGATTATTTGAGTCTTCAACACATCCTTTTCCCTACTAGAGAATTGATTGTTGCCATTTTCTGGTTTGAGTGTTGTCATCCTCTAGCCAGTCGTGATGAACTTGAATTCTCCTTGAGAATTGAGCATTGTATTAGCTAAAGGGGAGTTAGACGCTGTTGACTAGGCTAGAAAGTTGTTTCCAAGAATCCTCCCACAATCTCACTGATTTTCCATCGTGGATCTCCTAGAAATTGCGCACTTATATGATGTGTTTGTTGAGGCTTGGTAGATTCCAAATTAGGGAGCCATGAGCAAATTAAGGTATTTGAATATGGTCCAACATTTCCAATTCCTTAGCATATTTCATGTGGCATAGGTGCACCCATTGTTGCAATGTATATTTGACCTATCCCCACCACATTTTGGCCCCCAATACCTTGTTATTGACTTCTCGGTCTTGTAAGCCAAGACCTACCCTTCTTTTTGAGAGACAAGGGATGTCCCATTTGACTAACAATCATTCCTATTTGAGATGAGTACCTCTCCATAGCAATTTTTTTCTCATATTTTTAATTATTTTTAAGATCCATTTAGGTGTTGCTATGATAAAAATAATATAGAATGACATTAGAGAATTTTTGAGGTCTCAAAAGAAAAATGCACAACCAAAATAAGCGTTATAAGAACCAATAGGATTCAATATAATGATGTCGAAAATGGGGGATGATTCACTGTTTTTGGAGTAAAAAAGTAAAAAAAATAAAAGATAAAAAAATAAAAAACTACTTTTTCAACTAGTATTTTCAACTTATGTCCTAAAGGTTTTACCAAAATTTCGAGTGGGAGCATGTGTTGGATGTGGAATTTAATTTCTCATCCACGGAGTACCCATTTTTCATACTTTCAATGGACACTGGTACACAAAAAATAAGAAATACATGAAAAAATGTGATTGCAAACACATTTTTTCATGTATTTCTCAATTTTCCTGTAGCAGGGTCCATGAAAAATACAAGAAGGATAATCTTTGGATTAGGAATTAAATTCCACATCCAATGAGTGCCCCCAGTGAAAATTTGAGTAAAACCGTAGGGATATAAGTTGAAAATATGAGTTGAAAAAGTAGTTTTTTCTTTTTTACCTCTAAAATTTGATGATATAATCTAATCTTGTTTTATTATTTTCACTAGTCTTTTATTATATTCCTTGAGAGGGCCATTTTAGACCTAAAAATTTCTCTAATACATTGGTTGGAGCATAGATTTGAAAAGAGAAAGATGACCATCTATGTTCAAGGAGTGGAGAGTCCATCTATCCAATTTATTATTGAGTTTTTCGAGGAGTTCATGATAAGAGGAATGGTTGATGGTTGCGTGACTAAGAGGTGCAATCAAGTATTTGGAGGGAAGGAAAGTAGTAGAGAAATTGAAGATTTTGATGATATTTATTTGAGTGATGTGAGGGTGTTGAAGAACAATGCCTTTTACTTTTCTAGATTCATAGTGTCCCCCAATGCTTATGAGAAAAGTTATAATATCTCTTGACCTTTTTGGATTTTGAGAACTATGGATGGTTCATGAGAAGGGTACCATAAAATAATTGTTGATGAGTTAGAGTGATGCCATTCTGGAGAGCTAGGGCTTTCAAAGTGCCTTTTTGCAAAGTTGCTTCCGTGGATCTTCCTATCCCTTTTGCCATGAGAATAAAGAGGAAGGGTGAGAGGTGGTCTCCTTGTCGAATAACTCGAGAGGGTTTCAAAGTGTCAGAGGGGGAGGCATTGACTAAGATAGAAAAGAAGGTCACGGAAACCAAAGACATGACCCATTCAGTCTAATCAACACTGAATCCAAAGGCTAAGAGAATCCTTTCCAGATATGCCTATTTTATGTTTTCAAAGGATTTGGAGAGATCCATCTTGAGTAGCATGCATGGTTTCTTCACAATTTTGAGGGAGTGGTTATTTTCCCGTGTTAGAATAATCCCATCGAGGATTTTGCAACCTTCCACATATCTAATTTGCTCAGGAGAAACGAGGATGGGTAGGATGGGCTTGAGATGTTTGAATATCACTTTGGTCATGATTTTATAAATGACATTACAAAGTACACTGGGTTATAATTTACCTCGAGAATAAGCATTATCCTCCTTTGCTACCAGGGCTAGGAAAGTCGAAATAAGTGTAATGAGAATGCGTAGGTTGGCTCTTGAGTCTTAAATTATCTCTAAGGTCTCATTGTGGAGGAATTACTAGCATTAGTTAATGAATGTAACTGTGAAACCATTATATCTAGGGGCTTTCCCATATGTTACTTGATGTATGGCCTCATTAGCTTTTGTTGAGTTGATGGGTTTGTTGAGTGTCATGTTTTGGCATTTTTGACCTACTTGGGGATGGTGTCCATAATTTTACATGTGGTTTCACTACATTGAGGCCGAGAATCAGAGAGCAAATCCGTGTAGAATTCTACTAGTGATTCTTCAATGTCCTTTTGTTTATCTACATTTACACCATTCTCAGTTCATAGAGATGTGATTATGTTGTGAGATCAATGTTGGATGGTGGAGCAATTTGAGAATGAGGTGTTGCATTCCCCTTCCTTTACCTATTTAATCTTTCACTGTTGTTTCCAATATACCTCTTCTTTTTTATATTTTTCTTCCAATACCCTTGTTAGGGAAATTTCATTCTATGTCATTTGTATAGTTATGTAATTACTGATAATTTCCTATTAGAGTGATTCCATTAACTTTTCTAGGATTTGTTTTTCTTATAAGTTATTTCCAAATTCTCCTCTATTCCATTTTTCAAGCAGAGGTATTATTTTCATGATATTTTATTGAAATACAAACATTTTTTATCCTTCAATAGGGCTCTGGCTTTGCCACCATTCCTAGTTTTTTCTTATTAGGCTGGCATATGTGAACCATAATTGTTCAAACCTAAATGGATGTTCTAAGGGTTTTCCTAAGTTTCTTTGTAGAGACATATTGGCTACTGATCTCAGCCATCTGAGTGGAGCATTTCCACTGTTAGTTCATCCCCACAAGTGAGAAAAATTTTTGATATGAAGAAACAATCTAGTTAGAAAGGGATATGCACTTTCCCTCCTCTCCTTTTGTTCCAAGTGAAGAGTTTGGTTTTTGTTTTCATGTCCACCATGCCATTTTATTCATCTAAGATCTAAAGGTCCTTCAATTTTGGCTCGAGATGTCATCATCCTCCTTTCCTTTCTCTAAAGGAGGTGATCATGCAAAAATCATCCCCTATTATCCATTTGTGCTTGCCAAGTCTTATTTGAACAGAGTGGATATTCCTAAGAATTTTCTATTTTCTTACTGAGAGTTGTACTAGGTCATAAAAATTAGAGAGAAAGCCATGTATATCACTTCCCAATAAATGAAAAGAGATATCTAGGACAAACAATTCTTGGGATAGGCTTGAAATGTTGATCTGAGTTGGTTCTTAGGCTATACTAAGGCTATCTGATGCTCCAATTGCATCTACAACTATGAATTTTTCCTTTTTTCATAGGCATGCCATTATTAGTTTAAACAGAGCTAGAACATTTGGTTTCTTAAATTAACAAGATTGTCAAAAGATCTTGTTGAATATTATGATGAGGAATACATTGTTTAGAGGGCTATTTAGACCCCTTATATTCCATGAGATTACCTTCATGAGGGAAAAATGGTTTGGGAGGTGTAGACCTATAAGATCTGTTTGTATTGACATAAAGTGACTAGGTTTCTACCTAGTGTGTCAATTGTTTGGAAATATTATTTCCTACCCTTTTTCTTGAACTCTCTTCTACTTTCTTTTCCTTCTTTGGTGATAATAGTTTGGACTCCTAGGTACTGTGAGGCCTTTTCCTTTTGGAGTGTTATGGATAGAATATTTATTTTCTTTTGAGGGATCGATTCCATATCATTGCCTCAACATGCATGCTTTCTTTCCATTAGATCATTCCACTCTATGTCCATGAACTTGTCCCCCTCTGTCATGATTTTATCATTTGTCTACTTTGGATCTAGTATAGAGGAACTATTACCTGGAATGGATTCAACCTTTCCATCATGGTGCTCTTCCTCTAGTTTCTTGCATTATAATAATGAATGGATTTCCTATATGTTATCTTATTATAGTATACCTGATCCTTCTTGTAGATATGCTAGTTCTTCAAAGTTTTTTATTTTTTTCTATCTCTTGGGTGTTACAGAGGTGGTGGTCTTCTTGTTATGGCACTTCTTGGAAGCAATTTTCGTAAATCCTTCTCCATCCTATCTTGTTACCTATCTTGTGTTCTTCTTGGGTTCATTGAGAGCACAATAACCAAATAGGTGTCCATGCATATGGTATATCCTACATCTACTGAACATGCTTGTAGTCAAGGGTTTGAAACTATTCTAGAGTTATCCAAAAGAAGGATCACCACTTGCAAATATACATCAATACTTTTGCTACAAAAGGATCACCACTTGCAAAGACAAATTAGTACTTTGGTTCCAAAAGGATGACCACCTACACGGATACATTAGTACTTTTGTTCTAGAAGCATCACACACAACAAATATGTATGGAAATTTTTCTTCTAATTCTACAACAATAAATTATTAGCACTTTCCTAGAAGTAATTTCAGTGAAAAAAATAAAATAAAAAATTGTCTTCTATCAAAATTATTATCAAATATAGGAATTAATGGAATATATACTTGAAATTATTCAAATCTAAACTCATTATCATAAATATGATAGCATGAAAATTTATGATCTCAGCTGTAACTTTGATTTAACAATGGATTAATATCTCCAAAGATATGAAATATTTTTTTTTTTATCTTATTATAATGTTAATTAGTTCTTGGAAATTATCATGATTGATCAATCAATAACCAATAAATGTTATCATTATTTGGAGGTGCCTTGAAATTTCTATCATCTACAACATTTCAAACTTATTCCAAAATTCTTATTATAATTCCCTTCCTCTACACTTCATTCAATTCCCTTTCATGTTATCCTATGGAAAATAGAGTGAGTTCAAGGCTAACTTCCTTGACACTGAAGGTGAGGAATGGAAATTATAGTAATGAAATAAACTATTGGCATTGAAACATTTGAAGCTTACTCTAAGTGCAAAGAATAATTTGAGAGGGCACGATGGGTGAAATTCTTGCAAAAATTCCATGGGTATGATGTCAAAGTGACTAAATCATTTGAAATATGATTTCAAAGATTTTAAGTGTAAGTTGGAGATGTTTGGTTGCATTTGATTCAATCCTTCATCACAAGAGCTACAATTTTATTAAGAGATAGTGAAAAATGTTTTAAAAACAAAAAGGTTAAGGGAAATTTGTGGAATATTGTTTTAGTAAATCCAAACATGGCTGCAAATTGGCATTAGGGCATATCCACAACAACATTGAAAATGAAATTGAGAGACATCTTGTTTTTCCTTCAGAAGTATATAACCTATGAAGGTAGGTAGGGATTAGTATTGTTCAATAATTCATTTAGTTTTGCATTTCAAAAATGGAAATGAGATCAACGTACCATATTATTTCCTTAACATTTTAAATAAGGATCACCATAGTTCTTATTTAAAATGTTAAGGAACTTATATGGTAGACTGGTCACATTTACCTTTTTGAAATGCATAACTAAAGTGATGAAAAAAGAATAATATTCCCTACCTACCTTCATAGGTTATATACTTCAGAAGGAAAAAATATATGTGTCTCAATTTCATTTTCAATGTTGTTGTCGGTATGTCCTTATGCCAATTTGCAACCATGTTTCAATTCACTAAAAAAAATCCCATAAATTATCCTTAACATTTTGGGTTTTAAAGCATTTTTCACTATCCCTCGATAGCTTTGTATCCTCTTTGATGAAGAAAATGATCAAATTTAATTGAATATCTCCAACTTTCACTTCCACTTCATCAAATAATCTTGAAAATGCTTTAGTCTCCTAAACATCATACTCATGGAATTTTTGCAAGAATGTCATCCACCCTGATCTCTCAAATTATTTTTTGCACTTAGGGTAAGCCTCAAAAGTTTCAACACTAGTAGGTTCTCTCCTTACTATGAGTTTCATTGCTCACCTTCAATGTCAAAGAACTCGACTAGGCTTGGACTGAATATATTTTCCATAGGGTAATGTGAAAGGGAATTTAATGAAGTGGCGAAAGGGAATTAGAATGAGATGTTTGGAATCAATTTGAAATTTTTTAATGGAGTTAATAGAAATTTCAAGACACCTCCAAATAATGATAACATTTATTGGTTTTTTATTGATCAGTCATACCAATTTCCAAGATTTAATTAACATGATAATAAGATAAATCAATTGTTTCATATCTTTGGGTATATTCATCCATTAGTAAATCAATGTTACAGTTGCAATCATAAATTTTCATGCTATCAAATTTATGATTATAATTTTAGGTTTGAATAATGTCAAGTATATAGTCCATTAAGTCATATATTTTATAATGCTTTTGATTGAATATGATTTTAATTTGTTTTAACTTGGGTTTCTTGTATGAAAGTTTTGAAAAATGTAGAATTGGAAGAAAAATGTTCATACATATTTTTACCTAGAGATGATTCTAGAACAAAAGTACTAATGTATCTTTGTAGGTGGTCATCCTTTTGGTTAAAAACTAATAGTTTATGTTTGCAAGTGGTGATCGTTTTCTAACAAAACTACTGATGTATATTTGTAGGCGGTGATCTTTATTTTGCATAAATTTGGACTAGTTTCAAACCCTTTACTATGAGCATGCTCCCTTTAGAGGAAGGATATTCCACATGCATGGACACATGTTCTTTGATTTACATCTTAATGAACCTAAGAAAGACAAAAGACGGAGAGAAGCAATGGATGGATATGGATTTACAAAAATCCATTCCAATAAGTGCCATAACAAGAAGACCACCACCTCTGTAACACCCAAGGTATTGGTGACAGGAAACAACTTTGAAGAACTAGGAGCTCTTTGAGAAGGATCAAGCATTCAAGAATAAAAGAAATATGGAAATCCATTCATAATGATAAGGCGAGAAACCAATGGATGAGCACCACGATGGAAAAGTTAAATCAGTTCCAAGTGATAGAGGAGGAAGACATAGAAGAGCTAGATCTAATGGAAACCAAGGATGCATGTTGATGCAATGATATGTAAATGATCCCTCAAAAAAATATTAATTTTCTATCATACCATTCCAAAAAGCCAAGTTCTCATACTAGCTAGTATTCGAAACCATTATTACCAAAGAAGGAAAAAAAACAGAAAATATTTCGAGAAAAGGGGTAGGAAATCAACTCTGCAAAGAATTGACACACTAAGTAGAAATATGGTCAATTCAGGCCAATACAAACAAATCTTAGAGATCTACCCCTACTAAACCATTGTTTCCTCAAGAATTTAATCTCATGGAGTATAAGGGGTCTAAATATCCTCTCTAAATAATGTATTCTTCATCGAAAGATTCAACAAGATCTTTTGACGATCTTGTTAATTGAAGAAACCAAATGTTCTAGCTTTGGTTTTGAATTAATAATGGCACAAATATGAAGAAAGGAAAAAGTCATATTTGGAAATGTAGGAAGAGCATCGAGTGGCCTTGGTATATCCCATGACCTAGTTTGGATCAACATTGCAAGCCTGTCTCAAGAATATTCTATCCTCTCTATCTATTTCCATTTATTGGGAACTGATCTACATGGATTTATCTCCAATTTTTATGAGCCACAACTTCAAGTAAGGAAATAGGAATGCTCAGGAATCTCTGATCTCTTCAAACAAGAGTTAACAAGCAAAAATGGATAATAGGGTTTGATTTCAACATGATCACCTCCATAAGTGAAAGGAAAGGAGGATGATGGCATATGGAGCCAAATTTGAAGGGCCTATTACGTTCCTATACCAATAGGAGTCATAATTTTTGAATGGATGAGATTAAAACTGTAATATGTACATACCTTTGCTTTTTGCAAATGTTTTCCATGTTCAAAAAATGAAAAAATGTAAAAAGGGTATGTCCTAAAAGGAAAATCAAAGGACAAAAAGAATAAAAAGGTAAAAAAAAGATGAAAAATATGAACCCCTAAGAAAAGAGAAGATCATGAAAGTGTTCAAGTCAAAATGCCACCACTATTTACTTTTTGTGCAAAATAAATGATTGTGTGCAGCTTGTAATCTTTGCAACAATCCATGATAGCCAAAATGTTTAAACTTGTCTATTTCATTTTTATAGATAGAGAATAAAATCTAACTGAACTGTTTAATCTTGGTAGATAAGTAGATAATAAAAGGAGCTCAACTATTTAATCTAAGCCCCTGGATGTAATAAGGTTAGATTTAGTTAGTTTACCATTGTGAAGAAAAATGTTTGATAAGGGTTCACTAGCTCAAATGCACCCTAATAAAGAGAAGTAAAAATAGTAGTATGAGTAGATGGGTAAGTACTAGAAAGGTTGCAGAATTTTGATGATTGATTAGATAAAAGCATAGTGGGCACTCAAGCATGCAGATGGATATCAAAGTCAATTAATTAATTTCCCTCATTCATTTCACCTGTTACTTAACTAATTTCCGAAAGTAAAGATCAAAGTACTCAAAAACCCTAAGTCAAAGAGGCTTAGAGCATTTCTTTGACTTTTGGAGGGACGTGACCCTTCGCTCAATGACTTATAGGATTTAAGTATTAAATCCTGTAATAAGCATTCATTCTCCCCCCCAGATCATTCATCTTTTCTAATAATATTCTTTCCTAAGGCTACATAACTTTTACTGAGGAAAAGTATTCATTCCCCCAACATAACCCATTTTCACATCAAAAACCCATAAAAAACATTATATCCTAAGTTTTATGGGATTATTGGAAAGCAATAAAAACATGAAAATCATATGTCTAGGTTATGGTGCCCCTTTTGCTCATCTCACTAATTATTAATGTATTTATTAAACTCTAATGAAAACCCTTTCCCAATATATATATATAATATATATATATATATATATATAATATATATATTATATATATATATATTTATATATAGTAATATATATGTATATATATATATATAATGTATATATATGTATTATATATGTATATATGTATATATATGTAAACATATATATACATTATATACATACATATTAGTACAATATATTACATATATACATATATATACATATATATACATATATAATACATATAATACATATATATACATATATACATATTATAATATATATAATATATAATATATATATTTAACTCCCGCAATAATTAATTAATCCAACCCAATTTAATTATATAGACTAAAGTTTCTACCCCCGGAACCACTAATTAATTTATCCTCGATTAATTAGTTAAAAACCCAATTAATGTCTACCCGATACCTTAAATCCATGCCCTAATCTCCCATTAAGCCAAAACCACCACGCTTAAATGCCCGTTGGGTACCTCCATTACCTTATGTGCAACTTCTGCGCCCGACCACCACACGATCTCTTTCCTCCCCATCTAACGACCCCTGTTGATTTTAGAAGGGCCCAAAATCTGAATGACACCCGTCTGAAATGAGTTGTTTTCTGCTGGGCCCCTGAGGCGACATGGTGCTCGATGAATGGAGTTGGGCAGCCTCCCCCCAATACCGCCAAGCATCCAAAGGTTGTGTGAGGTAAACCACTTACTGCTAGCTTGCTACCCACCAAAACTACCATTGTTTATCTTGCTACGCGACAAACGGTTATTGTTCACCCATACCCACTAAATTGACTTTTCGTACATAAACCCAAAAAAGCCCCAAATCATTGTTTTTATCATTTGTTTAAACTGTAAATTTCCATGCACATGCCTGTGAACGTTGAAAGCCATCAACCCACATAAAATTGCACTCTTAAGGCACCAAAAGCTCCTATATTTCCTTCTAGCCTTATTGAAGCCTTTTCAACTATTTAGAATTTCCAGTTCACTTGTTCAGACCCAGTTTCTTCAAATTCCAGGTATTGAAGCCAGAATCCATTGAAAATCCTAACAATTTGCGAACCAGTCACTAAGTTTTCATAATAGAAATTAAAGGGAAACTCTAGTAACTGAGACCCACCTAGAATTGAACTACCATTACCTTAAAGACTAAAAATTTACCTTCCCCATTATTAAATCCACAAGAACTAGGAATGGCTGCCCCGATTCCCATGGATATCAAACCAATTACCACTCCTCATCTAGACCTGGACTACCTTACCCTAGGTGATAAAGGTTTCCAAATCAAGAATACCTCTGTCATTGAATCTCATCTCAAATTACACTGCTAATACAGAGACCAATACCTAAACCATGCTGATAAAATAGGTCTTTGGGAGTCTAATTTCCCCAAGTATCAATCTCCTGAGGTACACATATTTCCATAAATTGACCATTATTGTCATACCAACTACATTCCTAGTCAAAGAGTAGTGATGTCTCGAGACCAGACTATACTTTTCACCATCACTGCTAAGTCAATAAATGAAATGTTGTAACTTCAACCAGGACAAAATTTAACCCCTATCTCAATTGGATACCTACTAGACAGATTCCCTAAGATAACCACTGCAAAGCTTGCTGAAATGTTCCAAAATTTTATTGTATAAGAGAAACATATCCCACAAGATCCTCCCCCATATGTATATACCATATTTTCTTAATTTGGCGAAGACATTGTAGCAATGATATCTAGTATCTTAGGCTATACTACCAATGAATACACATATGAATTCATCTTTGCCTTCATGTCCATCTTCACTCCACGACAACCCCCTACTATCTTGTATGATTATGCCAAGTACATAGCTGATAGGTTGAATGACTAATTCGTTAGAATGAGTAATGAAAGAGTATTCAAGTATTCCTTAGTTTTGAACCACCTTTTTCTATATTACCAAGCTAACTAGTTACCCTTCACTCTCAAAAAGCTTGATACCAAAGGTCATCCTAGGTCGGTGATTTTGTAGACTCCCTTGATCCATAAGTATGACTCACCATATCCATACATAGACTTTATATATATTTTTGTACATCTTGTAGTGACCATGCTGCTAGGAAGTCCTCCTCTAAGAATCAATTTAGATATCAGGAGGATCCTGCAGCTTTCAAAACAACACAAAGTGGGAGGTTGGTATTTGTACCAAAATCACACAGAAATTAGGATCTATGGCTATGCGTTGGCCCCATATAAACTACCTAAATACCTCCTAATGAGGTTATTTTCTCTACAATACTATAGGTAGATAATCAACTTAGATGTGGTGCATTTTGTTAAAGCCAAAAGGAAGGCCCAACTCAGAATCAAAGATCAACTAGGCCCCTTTATGTGTAATAGCCGAGAAGCTGGAAAAGAAGCTGAGAAAATCATTTGGAGACTTAAAATAAATAGAGTTTCATGTGGAGATACTATCCCTATGACTTCATCTACAACAAAAGCTATAAAAATAAGATGGCTCCCTACATTCACCACCAAATCCCTGAGATAGAGAAATATGCAAATCAATTGGAATGGGTGGAGAATACTTTAGTGGACAGGGATAGCACTGAAGTTGTAGTTGAAAATTCTCTAATTGATCTAGAGAAAAGGCTTGATGAGGGTTATTCCTTGCAAGTGCCAGGAGCATCTCAAGCCCAAGGAGAATCTCAAATCAAAGAAGAATCACAAGCATAAAATGAATCACATATAGAAGAAGAATCCCAGGTGCAAGAAGAGTTAGAACAGCCAGGCCTATCCAAGGAACTGACTCAAATAGGTGTACCAAATCCCGTCATGAGTACTCGCCCTACCTTGCAAACTCCACTAAATGAGGAGAAAAGCCCAAAAATAAATAGGGAAGAGGCCATTACATCAGGCAAAGCAACCACAGAAACATATGCAGAGACCAGCCTCGCTAAAAGGTAGAGGTTAAATCCTGTCTCTAAACAGGAATTCACAGAAGAAATAGTTGGGGCCACTAGCACAGAAAGAGAAAGAAGCAGGCATGCCACTCCCTCTGGGGGCACACTAGAACCTTCCACATCTCAGACTCAGATGTTGGAAAGGTGGTAGAGTTTTGAAGTGTCCTCATTTAGGATGTCAGCTAACAGGGACCAAGACATCAGAGAATGGTACAAGGATATAAAGGCCAGGAATGAGAGACTAAAAGCCTAGACTTATGCACAATACTGAAATATGGCACCTACAAATCAGACTAGGCTTATGTCAGCCTATGATGTGAAAGAAGGAAAAATGAAGATGACATTTGTGAAACCTACCACTCAACAACCAAGAACAATAGAAGACTTCAAAAAGATAGATGTCAAAGTACTAGAAAAGAACATACATCTTATTAACCAGATTGAGATGCACAAGTAGATAGGGGAGATGATCTACTCCACCTTGAGAGGGAAAGCCATCGCAACTCACCAATTGAAAAACTCCCTAAATAATATATCAACTTAGTTTCAATTGGAGAAGGCCTCTTCATAGGCAAAAGCCACTAGAATAAAGTCCTTAGAGGACTTAATCATTGAGTTGGGACATGGTCCCAAAGATGTAAAGGCCGCCAAAAGACTGATAAAGAAGAAGAACGATGACATAATTGCTTTGAAGAAGCAACTCAAGCTTCCACCATCACATCACCAACAAACAATAGATGTCCTAGAGACACAAAAAGGACAAGAAGAGCTTATGGACTCGGTCCTAAAGCTAAATGACTAGTTGAAAGAAATAGGGAAGGAGTGAGACACATTGATTCAGTCCAAACAAACTGACTTGGCCACCACTTCCAGGACTGCCATTCCCACTATTTCCAATACAATTCCTTCAACATTGGCAGCATCATTGGCAACCATAGATGCACTTGCCACAACACTTCCAATCACCACTAAATCTACAACATCAGGTGCTTCAACAGAAAAGAAAACAGAGCTGGTAAAAGCCATGGAGGATATGTCAATCCAGGCAATAGAACTCAAAAGGTTAAAGGAGAAAGTGGCAAGCTTAGAAACTAGCTGTAAGGTTGCCCAAATACAGAAGAGATAAGAAACACAGAAATCCCTAAGGATGGGTCAGAAGATCAAGGTACTTGAGAAAGATTTAACTTTGCAAAAGCCACTAGGGTAGACCAAGGAAATGCTTTGGGCCAATATCATTGACTTTGTCAGTTATATTTGGCTATCAATTCAAGTAATATTTGAGCAAACTGAATTGGTAAAGTGGCCATTGAAGCAATTCAAAAAGTAAAGGAAGATTTAGGAGACCAGCTTGAGGATGCTAATTGACTCATCCACTTCCTCAATAACAAGAACATACATGAGCTTAATGAGCTTAGTGTAGAGGATAGAACTGAAGCTATGATAGAAGTTAAAAAGGTTCTTTCCAAAAGAAACCTTATGGTCAACTTAGAGGGAAAATGTGATAACTTGTAGGTGCGCATTGACAGATTCATGGCCATGTTTCAAATTTTGAGGGATAACGACCTTCCCAATCCTATGGTCATCCATGATAACCTTATGACCCAATTGGACTACACTGACAGATTAAGGAAGTTGGCCAAGGAGCAAGTAAGCACTTCAGGTATCAAAGCCCTGCCAACAGGGAAAATATTGTATGATACTTTGGAGAATCTGTTTTTTCTAGAGCATGAGGTGAAACATCTGTTTGTCACCAAGCCTAATTTTTCCAAATACACAGAGGCAGAAAACATCTATAGAACAATGCTCAAAGTAAAGCTATCTAAGGATGAATGGTGGGACAAAATGACAGATTTACTATAAGCTACCACGATAAATCTGAAGGCACCTAGATGAAATAGGTGAATGGGGTCAACGAGTAGCAGGTTAAAGCATATCTGTAAAAGACTAAAGATAAAGATGATTCCAACATACAAATATTAGCCAGCTTAGAGAGCTCAAATTCAATTGCAAGAGCCAGCACTACCACAATAAGAGGGACAACATGATGTAGTTTTCCATCTGTCTCTATCTTCATGCTTGGAGATATTTTTATTTCCTTAATTAAATCTCAAATTGTCATGAGATATTTTGTAATATTTTTTTTTATAAATACTTCACATTTCGAAGTATTTAGGGTGCATTCAAAAACATTTCTGTAAACTTTTACCTAAAATTGAAGTGTTATTGTATCAAAACTGGATTGGCTTGCTGGATCATGGAATAAAGCTAAGATATTTTTAGGATTCTTGTATAAATAGCAAGTCAAATAAGTATCCTCTCATGTGTATTATTGTTTTTTCCTTATGTTTCTTAATAACCATATGTGTTTCTATGAAATCTGAATGGTAAACTAGGAATGTTAATTCAGAACTTGCTTTAATGCACTCTGTCTTAACTGTTTACATTCTTAATGTTTTCTACTAAACTATCTTATTTAGGGAATTCTTAAATGTTCCCTTACTTCCATAGTTTCTCCCTCTAGTCTATAGCAAATGACTATTAATTTCTCTTCTTTTATGATCACCTTTTTCCTTTCATTTTGATCCCGGTCAAAGGATTCTTCATTGCCCTTTCACCCTGGTTAGAACCATCTCATCCATTAAACCTGAAGATTTTCCCTTTGCTTTGCTAGCCTCCCTTGTGAACATTCGCTTTAATGGTTTGGTCCAGTCAAGCTATCCTTTGATTGACTCCATAGACCAATGGCTTGAAGACTTAGCCCTATCCATTTGTTCTAATAATTCCACCACCCAACTTTCAATCCAAAATCAAAATCCTCATGAACACTAAGAACTAGCCTGAAATCTAATAAAAGCAAAGTTAAATCATAAAGAGAGAGCCCTCTCTGGACTTAGGTTGGCTAGAACCTAAATCTAAAAGATTTGGTTTGTGCTTATCTTAGATTATTCCTTCTTTTGATAACTTCTAGGGAAAACTTCTTAGTGATAACATGACCTTTGAATATTGAACAAAGAAAACAACATGGTGGACATGAAAAGAAATAGACTCTTAACTTTTAACATTAGGAGAGGAGGAAAAGTTCATATATATTTCTAAATGGATTGTTCATCTCAAAAAATCCCCTCACTTGTGGGGTTGAAATAATAGTGGAAATCATCCATTCAAATGGTTCAAATCATTGGCCAATATGTCTCTCCTAAAGGACCTTAGGAAAACACTTAAAACATCTATTCATGTTTGAAAAATTATGGCTCACAGATGCCAACCTAATAAAAAAAATCCAGGAATGGTGGAAAGGAATGAGTTTTACTAAAGGATAAAAATGTTCACATTTGAACCAAAGATCATGAAAATAAAAGTTCTCCTCAAAAAAAGGAATACAGAAGAATTTTGGAATATCTTCCAAGAGAAACAAATCTTGGAAAAGGAAACGTCATAACTCCTATAAGAAATTATCAATTATGGTAGAACTGCATAAGTAACAAGTAATGAAATTTTCCCAACAAGGAAATTGGAAGAAATATACAAGAAATAAGAGGTATATTGGAAATAGAATTCAAGGATTAACTAGATAGCGGAAGGGGAATGAAACTACTTGTTCTTCCATTGATCCATCATCCAACATTTATCTCACAACATAATCACATCTCTTTTAACTAAGAATTACATAAATGTAGAGAAATAAAAGGACATTGAAGAAGCACTACTAGAATTCCACGCAAATCTATCCTTTGATCCTTGGCCTTAATGCAATGAAGCCACCCAGAAAACTATGGCCAACATCCCCAAGTTGGTCATAAAATCCCACAATATGACACTCATTATACCCATCAGTGTAAGAAAATATAATGAAATGAGCATTCCTTCACCACGAGGCCAGAGCTCTTAAGCTCCTCTTTCAATAAATTTTGTCTTGGTTTTCTCTAATAATTCTGCATTGGGGATGCCCTACCCAACTCAAGTGCACTCCAATGCATTGTAATTGAGTAAAGTGGATGTCATTACGCACTTCAACACTTCCTTGTGGGATAAATAGAGAATTTTCAAGCATTCAACTCTGCGTTCTCTTCGTAGCAGAGAGTTGAAGCTATTTTTATCATACCTAGAAGAGGGTAAGCCTATGCTAGACCTAGTTTTTTGCGTATAGATATATTTTGATGTTTCTATGATGGTTTTGAAGGGATTACACATAGTTTGTGTGGAGGGAAAGATAACATGAATATGATGATGAAGTTCCCATTGCAGACCCTAGGATAATATTAGCCATATGTAACTATGGTCTTCTAAAGTTCTTAAGAACCCAAAACATGATAAGGTAGCCTAGACTAATGGACATGATCATTCATTTGTCAGATCCTATAGAGTAGAACTTTCAAGTATAGGGATAGGAGGTAAATATGGAGGTGGAGAAAATATACTTTCTCAAGGGCCTATCGAGGTGAGGGACTCCCGTTATGGTATTCAAAGGTATACTAGTTGGAGAGAGGATTGCGGATGATGTGATGGAAGAGTACTACATTGCCACTGAATTGAAGGAAAGTGGGAATAACCTTATCATAGATACAATAGACCTACGTCTAAAGCTATGTTGTTTATGATGATCCGAGTGGTAGGTATATCCAATCGCCACTTTTCTTCCAAAATCTAGGTTGAAATTTTAGTTTTTTGCATCGATCCAATAATATTTGACTACAGTGAGGGATTACTAGTGAAATTGAAGGAGCAAGTAACTAAGTGAAGGACATGAAAATAGAGCATGTTTGACTATGGAAACATCATTGTTTCGTTTTCTTTGATCAAGCACTGATATTATAGCCACATATTTTGACACCATAGCTAGGGAGGTTGACACCTCAGATGGATTGATGGACTGAGGTCAACACATTTGATGGAATGATGGACTAATATGTTGTCTAGGCTAGGGGCAATGTAGAGATCCAAGCATATGATCATGACTAGTTCAACTGGTTTGAGGAGCACATCATATAGATCAATAATTATGGGTATGCAAGGAATAATTTCTGCCATGCCCCTAACTTAGTTTCCCCCACTCTTGGGTAGTGGGGAGACCTAGGTAAGTGATTTGTTTGGAATTTTATATTTTTTTGGTGGTACAATGCACTAATCATTAACATGTATAATGACAAATATGTTGCATAAAAATACTAATGGGTGACTCTCTATATCCTTTTTGGGGAGTAGTCGAACAGGTGAAGGCACTAGTGACCTAGGTGGATTCAAATGAGGAGGAGAATATTTACCACAGTGAGCTAGGACATTTTTTGTAGAGCCTAAATATGATGATAATGGGTGTACCATTCACTCGAGAAGAGGATGTAATGTGACACATGTAGCACCACATTGTAGGTGGGTCTAGCAAGACGGGTTGGATTCTCTGCTATGTGGCTAGGATATATATGTGTTTTTATTAGGCACATAGACGCTCAGATGATGATTAGTTACAAGGTAATTCTTGATGACTATGTATGCTCCCTTTGGTGAAGTTTTTACAAGATTACGAGGCTAGGCCCACAAGCTCAATTTGGAACTATACTATATCATGTGTTTGTTATGATGTATACAAACTCTATTCTACATATGCCCATAACTATTTCAGTTGGTACTTATGGATGTGGTACAATGATGACGCAAGTGATCCCATGTGTTTTATATACATGCATAATCAATTTTCTTGATTTTATGTGTCATAGATGCAATTCTAACACATAGTTAGCTAGCAAATCATCTAATGTATTAGAACTTCTAGGGACATCTTGATAAATAATATATGAAAATGAGCACTCAAGGATATGTAACTTGGGATAATGATGAAATGAGATAACATGCCTAACATGGTAAACATGATTCAACTATGATACCATGAGACGAGAGTCAAAATTAATTTCCAACTAACAGAGGCATGTAGCTATGGAATTGGATAAGAGTTCAATGACAACACTATATTCACTATGTTGTTATTAGCAAAGGCCTCGAAAGATGCCCCCTAACCTAAAAAGTTTATTAGTGGGAGAAAAAATCACCCAAGTAGCGGAAGCAATGTTCTAGGAACTATGGTTAGTGCCATGGACATATCCTACATAGATCGAAAGGGAGACATACATCTACAAACCAAGTACCAAACATGATAAGCGACAAATTGAAATGTAATACACAAGTAGAAAAAGTAAAACCATACACTAATTACATATGTATAGGTAAACATTCCTAGTGGCCTAGGCATAGTACTTCTTCAAATGAAGCCCATTGTGGGGTTCCATAATCTTATTCCCATTGTAGTTGATGAGTACATATGCCCCCCTTATTTAACACATGTTTAATAATGTATGGACTGAGTGAAATGCATCTGCCTTTCCTCGACCAAGTTGATTGTGATTCTGATCATAGGCCAAGGATGCATGGGATGTTGCACTCTAATGCTTGAGGGGCTGGAGTGCCAGGATGTGCATAAGAAGGAACAATAGTATAGTAGATGGGTTGGCATCCTGGAAACATGTTTCTAGCGAGAGGGGCATAAATGATAGAGGAATTGGTGCCCCCTAAAGATAACCATAATTCTGCTGAGAATATGGCAGAGTGTGTAAGGGATCCAACGATATCGTCAACAACGTGAGATGCCCCCAGTGCATTGGCAGTTCCAAGATGAGGACGTCTGGAATGATGGTATAGATGTAACTGAATTGGGGATAAATTAGATCGTGTCTCAAAGAGGCCTGGGGAACTTCTTCCTCGGTATGAGGAAAATGGGACGTGACATATTTCTCGATGGGGGATAAAAGGCTCTTGAGAAATCAATCTAGATAAAATTGGTCTTCAAAAGCTGGGGCACAACATGAGCTCCTCCTTCGACACCACTCTTGAACATGGTTAGAAAGGGGAGTAGTCGAGGATTGAAGAAATGTGGTCAAAAGCTCAGTACCAGTGTCATAGTGGAGAGGTAACCATAAATATGATAAGAATGCTTTAGCAAGCATCAAATAAATGGAATGATAGGTAGAGGGCTGGTCTACATACCATTTTGTAGCGTCTCTAGTGAATGTGCATTGGAAGTCCCGAAGACAAATGGAGTCATCAGTTATGAATTTGGATGAACACCACATGTGGAAGGATCGAACATCAGTGGTAGGATCCTCTACAGCGATACCCTCTAACTTTGGGATATTTGAGGGAAGTTTAGTTGGCATAAAGGGCCAACTAGCATCATGGTGTATGGGGTCATTTATCAACTAGTTAAGATCTGATAGACTTAAACCAACCATAAAGGGGAGCATGGGGGTTTCCACAATGATTCTTGAGATTCTTCCGCGAGATGTGACCACTTATATGGCATCGTAGCCACCACCAGATTTGGTTCTTGCACCAGCTATGGGTCGAGACATGGTGACGATATGTAGTGAAGGAGGTTCAGAATCAAGTGAGGAATCAGAAGGACAAGGAGAAGAGTCTAGATGAGGAATCAGAGGTCTATGAACTCAAACCTAACAGGGAGGAGTAATACACCCATACGCAAACTGGGGTGAAGGCCTAATAGTCTCCGTAATTGACACCTTGGTGGCGCAATGATGGAAGGACACACGGAACATGGAAATGGTGAAGGAATATCAACAATATATCTTTTGTCTCTAATGCGGTGAGATAAATGTATTATGTGAAGTCTTAGCCTGGTGGTGTAAACCAAGCACCCTTCACTTAAGGTGTGCTTGTGTGTGCAAGTGTATTAATTGATTAAGCAAAGAACGTGTTTGTAAAAAAGAAAAAAGCTTGCTGCAAATAAACTAAAATAAATAACAAAAAATAAGCAGTAAAACAATTAACTAAACCCCACCCAAACTAGGTTTGCAAACACTATACTACTAGGTGGCTAAACCGATGGAAAATACACTCAAACAGTTAAGAGATCTAAATGTTGGTGTGACTGGGATCAAGTGAATTTAAGCTACAAGAAACTTGTGTAGCAACAATAAAATACCAAAGGGAAAGATCACTACAAAATGATAGG
Source organism: Pinus taeda (assembly GCA_000404065.3). Taxonomy (NCBI): domain Eukaryota; kingdom Viridiplantae; phylum Streptophyta; class Pinopsida; order Pinales; family Pinaceae; genus Pinus; species Pinus taeda. The sequence goes on along the minus strand of APFE030733466.1, from coordinate 23,316 downwards.
GAGATGGATGAAACACATAGGGCAACCAATGGGACCCTAAGGGAATGACCAAATAAGTTTGAATGTGAAACTATGGATAGTAGCAACCTATCTTATTAGATCTGAAACAGAAGGTTAGAAATTTGGAAAATGTGGCTGAAAGCACTGCAACAACTTATACTTCTCACTCAGCTAAACTCCGCCTAGAAGGGTGGAAGTGTACTAGAAGCCCTGAGGGAGGCTAAATTCAACTTCAACGAGTAAAACAGAATGGATCAAGGCCTAGGTTGGATGAGACAGAGGTCAAACACTCAAAAGACAACTCTTAGTAAAACCAAGAAACGGATTTGAGGAAAACCCTAAAACCTAGAAATCGCAACTTCTGGCTTTTTTTATGAAATCACACATTTTTAGCTGAAAGTTGCATTCTGAAGCCTAGATTGCACCTTTTGGGCTAAAACCGCGCCTTTCGTTCTTAGACCCCCAGTTTGGAAATTTCAAAAAAAAGTGTTGCCTTTTTCGTGGTTGGTTACTCTGACCTGCGAAAATGACTAAAAAGATTACAGAAGTCATAAATTTACCATATCTAGAGTTAAAACACTAGGAAACATTAAGAGAATTGAAAAAAGAAGAAACCCTAAGCTAAAAACCAAAGGTCACCCAGGTTTTTGGATCTAAAGTATAAAACCCAGGGGAGTTGCCAATTTTGTATTCGAGACCTAGATTTATGAATCGAAATTACACTCCCCAGTGGAGTCACGAATTTGTTATGGTGGTTTTTTCTCAATGATGTATGAAAAGAACCCTCTTAAGATTGTGGATGAAAAATAATCTCAGCAATAGAAATGACAGCTAAACATTGTAGATTTGCAGCTACTTATAGAAACAAAACCTACCAAAATTCTGATCTATGTTACAATCATCGTTAAATAGTGAAATAAAGAGTAATAACCCCAAAACATTCAATGGAAACTAGATATGTAAATTATTATGTTATAATAGCACCTGTCAAGAGAAAAAATAAATGTTACTAGTCCCCATCTATGGGATGGGTTCTTGGCTATCCTCAAATGTCTTCAGCGTTTGTAGAGTCTCTCTCCTCTATAATGTATAAACCCAATAAAAATATGGTGTGCGACAATGAAAATAATCAGAGTTACAATAGTGAGTGCAATGATGAAAATAATCAAAAGTGAATAATGAATGGAAAGCCCTCCTATTTATAAAAAAAATATTGAGTTATCCTCGAATAATGAGAAATAATAAAATATTATTGATCCCATTCTTGGAATTACTACTTGGGATATTTTATTATATTTGTTTGGGAGGGAAAAAGTATTTAAATTTTTATTTAGAAATAATAAATAAATAAATGATTTATTTATCATCTCAAGGAATTAGTTAAGGAATAACAAACAAGGATTTTTGTAATTATTCCTAAGGGATTTAGTCAAATTTGACAAAGAATAATACTTAATTAGTGATTAATTAATTATTCTTGGAGAAAAATAAGAAAAATAATGATTTATCTATTTATTTTTCATGATTGTGTTAAATTTAAAAAGGATTAATAATAAAACAATGGTTTAATTAATTATTCCTAGAAGAAATAAAATAAATAGTGTTGTATATAATTATTCTTTATGGGTTTGACTATAAATTACTTAATAAAGGTGGTTTATTAGGTAATTTCTCACAGTAAAAGAAATTTTAGTACAGTAAAATTGGCTTTACATGGTGTCCTTCGATCCATCTAGTAAACTAGGCTAGATGATCAATTTTTTGGTGATATCATGTTTAACAATGTATTGATTAAGCGAAATGGGAACTACCTTTCCTACACCAAGTTGATCGAGATTCTGGTCATAGGACAATATTAAGTCACCATTGGAAAATATGTGGTGTTCAAAAGGATTTTCATACTGGATTTTAACAAAAATTTGTCGCATCTTGTTGTATAGAGAATCACGATGTCATTCATTGCGATGAGAAAAATAAAGGAGGAATTCTTCCTTGGTTGAAGTGTTATGGAGAAGTTCAATGACAATTTTCAATGATGGTATCTCCCATTCAATTTGTATCATCGCTGCCATTCCATATACGTGTTGGAACATAGTGAAGAGAATCTTGTGGAGGTCTTGGACAGGGTTCAATAAGATCAAAGGGCTGAAAAGAGAATTAGGTGCCAATTCTATTTGTGGTTCCTATTGGTTCTTGGTGATGGAAAAGGCACAAGGTTTAGGAGTTTTCCAACAAAACTCCCATGGATACTGGCATTGTCAACATCTGTAAGTAGACATGGTGCCACTCATGGCATGCAATGGTTTTGCAGAACATTTGTATATTATGTAGAGAGAAAAGGGAATATGAGGTGGTTCTATTTCATAGAAGCCTTATCCTAGCTATCATAGTTACTATCTCTCAATTACAATCCCATGATTTAGATGTATAAATCCAATATTTAATGCATGAAAAACAATGTTTATAGGCTATGCATATGGCACCAAGTTGCACTTAACACATGTTTATATAGAATAATCATCCTTAGACAATCCTCCAGAGAATGTTCCTTATATTACTTCGATAAGAATTAATAGAAAACAAATATATCTATTTATATTACTGGTACAAAGTTTGATCCACCTTGGGTGACTCATCATATATGCATCATGTGACCATTTGAGTACTTATAGTGATTGTTCCTTCATACTAGACTTCTTTAAGACTTATTTGAGGTATGTGCCCTGAGAGATAAATATTCCTTTGACTAATTGTGCAATCTGTGAATTTAGAAATTAGGACAATTCTCCAAGCATAGACAACTAAAATTATAAGTAACATAGTTCTTCAAGAATAGGCATCTCAAATCTTGAGTTAATATCAACTACAAACTTCTAACTGAGTTCATTTGCATCACTACCAAAAATGATATCATCAACACAAAAAACAATAACTAAGAATTTATCATTCTAAATTTTTATATATAAGTGGTTTTCCATTGCGCCCTTTCTAAATCCATAGTGAAATATATACATGTATGACATTGAATACCAAGCCCTAGGTTCTTGTTTGATGTCATATAATACCATGCTCAACTTGCAAATATAATAATTTATTTTTTAATTGAAAACCTTCAAATTACTCAATACATACTTCTTCATATAGTTCACCATTCAAGAAGGCCAACTTCACATCCATCTGATATATTTTTAAACTTTTATAACTAGCAAAGGCCAAGAACATTCTTATCGCCTCTAGTCTTCAAATTGGAGAAAATGTCTCATCAAAATCCAATCCTTCAACCTGAGAATAACCCTTGCACATCAATCTGGCCCTATTTCTCACTACCCATCCATATTCATTTCATTTGTACTTAAATACTATTTTGTTTCAAATTACATTCTTATTTGTTGGTCTTGGAACTAATTCCCAATTATGATTCTTCTCAATATGATCCATTTCTTCATTTATGGACATTACCCAATTTTCATCCTGGTTGGCCTCAGAAAAAGCCTTTCTCTTAACCATTGATATAATAACTATAAGGGATTCAGTAGGCATATTCATAACTCTTCATCTTGTTTCTACTCTTGTTTCCAAATTATGCACAATCTGATCAACAAGTCATGGTTTTACACATAGAGGTATTTTGGATGGGAAATTTGGAAACCTTCATTGGTCTCTTCTTCAACTTGTTCATGATTCATAAATTTCATGGTTTATTTGATTAATTGAATTGCTAACTTCCAGATGTTCCTTTCTAAGAGGAGAATACTCATCCACTTTAAAATTAGTATATTCAACTAGTCTTGTTGAATTATTATTGTAGCACTTGTAGTCTTTGGTATTTTGAGAATACCCATGAAATATTCCCTTATTTTCTTTGGCATCAAACTTACCAATTTTATCGTATTTAGAGGTAACACATGTTTCCAAATATCTTGAAGTATTTGACTATTGCTATCCTCCCATATCATAATTCATATGGGGATTTATCATTGTTTTGTCTGAAGTATGCCTTATTTAATATAACACCTATTGTATGTATTGCTTTAGCCTGAAACCTTTATGGAATTCTTATCTCTTGCATCATAGCTCTTTCAAGTTGTTGTACTGACCAGTTTCTTATTTCATCTACACCATTCTGATGTGGGATCTTAAGAATTGTAAACTTCCTTTTAATTCTTTGATGTTTACAGTAGTAATCAAATTCCTTACAGGTGAAATCCCCACCATTCTTGGGTCTTATGATATTCATTTTAGTGCATGTTTTATTCGCAACCATTTATTTATAAATCTTAAAATTTTCAAAAGATTTATATTTCTTTCTGAAAAATCGGACCCATATCATGCTATTGTATTCATCAATAATTAAGATGAAGTATATATCAATCGTTGGTGTTTAAGTTCTTGAACTACAATAACGGTCCATATGTACCAATTACAAAGGCTTGTTGGTGTACTTTTTCTTTGATTTCAAGGGCATGTGTATTTTTTTCTAATTTGGCATGATTTACAAATAACGTTCTTAAGCTTAGTTATTGTGGGTAAGTCCCTAACTATCTTTTTTTTTTCTTAGCTTCACGATCTCATAAAAAATATAAATGGTCAATCCTTTTATGCCACAACTAGCTCTTATCAACCTTACCTATGCAACATTTTTTAGTATTTTCTTTTACAACATAGACACTGTTGTCCATTCTAATAGCCTTAGCCACTACTTTATGTATATCAATAGCCTTGACTTGACAATTTTTATATCTAAAAATCACATCGCAACCCACATCATACATCTAGAAAACACTTAATAAATTATGCTTCAAACCTTCAATGAATAGAGCATTCTTTGTCTTACCTCCATTATTCCAACTAATGAACACCATTTCCTATATTTTCCCTAGAGCATCATTTCCAAAAGTTACATTGCCTTTGGTGACTTCCTTAATTAACATAAATTTGTTTTTATCCCTTGTCATGTGCTTTTAATAGCCACTATCCACATACCAACGGCTTCCTTGATTATGTACATACAAAACATGGTTACAATATTCTTTCTTATTCTTCCAAACCTTGGGCTTTTTCGATGATTTGTTCTCAGGGGATGATTTAAACTTTATAAGCTCACAATTAGTTGCCTTATTCTCAAAATCATGATAGTTAAAACATTCCAACATATTAGTTAATAAATGAAAAGAATTATTATTCTTCGGATCATTTTTCCTTTGCCTGGCAAACCTACTATTTGAATGATAAAAAATATTCCTCCTCAGATTTGTGATTTTTGTCAAAGTCAAATTCACCATATAGTTGGTAGCTGTTGGCCATAATTCATGCAATTAAAGCAATAATGTGCAAAAATGTCTTCAATCTTGGGAGGAATTTGATTTTGTTGCGTTATCCATCTTTCAGGTACAACAATTTGATTTTGTGTATTATGGTTGTCACGCACCTCAAAATTTTTATGATGTTGTTGAGAATTCCTCTTCCTTACATTGTAGTTCTTTTGTTGGGTTAGGTTACTTTTGCATATTTTCCTTCTTTTTCTTCTTTGTAAGTGATCGATGGGAATTTCTTGCTATTGGATTGAGATATTTTAATTCCATCACTGTTGGATAATTTTACAAATTCAAAAGAATTAATAGGCTTCTTACCCTTGTCCATTGCTAAGCTTGAATTTTCTTCAAAACCTAAACCATTATTTATGTGAAGGGGTCTTTGGACATTTGGTATTTTATTTCAACTATTATTCCCTTGGTTAAACTTCTCATTTAGATTTAGATACATTTTTGTCTTGTCTAGCTCCTTTCTAAGAGTAATGACCTCCTCTTCAATCTTTTCACAAGGGTTTTCTATCACTTGGAGTCGCTCTTTAAAAGTATCTTGTACCCTCTTTTCTTCTTGAATTTTCAGGAGAAGAGGTGCCATACCTTCAAAACTGTCTTTGTCCAACTATTGTTTCTACAACTTATTCTTCTTTCTTAGCCTTTTAATCTCCTCTAATGCATTGATAAAATCCCCTTCCAAGAACACTTTGGCTACATATTCATAACTATTTTCTTGATATTATTGTGAAGTGTCTATGGTCATGAGCATAAGCTCCTTTGCACTACCTTTAGAAATTTACTCATCATAGGATTGAACACTTTCAACTTCTGAGGAATTATTGTTATTTCTTGTATCGAAACTCTTCTTCTTATTCTTCTTTTCCTTTAGAATTTTTTTGTACTTATACCTAGGCTATTGTTCATTATTTTTCTTATCTAGACACTTAGATTCATAATGGCCTAGTTTGCCACAACTGAAACACTTGAAAGAAAAGTATCCTCTCTATGTGTCTGATCTTCTTTTTAACTTTTTGAGAAACTTGGCATCCTCCTCATCTAATTCACAAGTTTATGAGTCTTCATGATATTCCCTAGTATATTTGTTTTCTTTTCAGGTTTCCTCTATTGCTATATTTTTTCCTTTTGAAATCTTCATATGGTTCAAGTGTTCATGCGATTGATCCATTGTAAGAGTATTGAGATATTCCATCTCTTTTATATTTGATACCTTAGGATTGAATATTTCTAGAAGTGATGTCAACACCTTTTGGACTACAAATGACTCCTTTAGTTCCTCATCAAGGCCTCTTATGTTTTTGATGACTTCATCAAATCAAAGAAAAAACTTCAATATTTTATCATTATCGTGCATATTTAAAAAATCAAATTGCATTCTAAAGCCTTGCAGTTTATCTTTCTTTACCTTAATGTTACCTTCATAGAAATTGTTCTCGTTGTCACATATTACCTTGGAAAAGCTACAATCCATGAATTTAACCAAGTTTGATTCAAGAAGTCTAGCAAGGACTATATTCATTACCTTAGCATTATATGTGAACTCCAATTTATCACATTTAGTAATCATGAATAGAGGTTTTTCATAACCATATTACACTGAATCCAAAACATTTACACTGAGAGATTGTAAGTATTTCCTCATTATTACTTTCCAGAATGTATATTTTTTCCTAGTGAAGATGGAAGCCGTGTTGGTGTTTCCTCCTTCCTGGTTGGACATTTTCCCTGATTTTCCTTCCAGTTATTAGAATGATCTTGAAGGAAATCAACTCTGATACTAATTGTTAGAAGCTAGCATCATACTAAGAAGGGGGGTGAATCAGTATTATGAAAAATAAAAAATTTTATTCCTCAAATTAAAGAATACTTAGCACCACCAACAACAATCAATAGAAAATCAAACTCCTAAATTAGGACCCAAGATATCATGCGGAAACCCAATTGGGAAAACCACCAATTCTTTTATATTATGATGCAATAAAAGCTACAACTTTAAGTGCATAAATGTGTAGGCTACAACCCCCTATAAGGTTTCAATCCTCTTTCTTTTGCAAGAATCAACTTTATGGTTTCTTAGGCTCCAACCTAAAGGAAGCTCCAACTCCTTGTTTTGTTGACACCCACTAAAAGGAAGCTCCAACTCGTTGTTTTATCAAAACCCATTGAAGGGAAGATCAAACTCCATAATTATGCAAGAACCAACTCACACAACCCTCTTGATCCTTCTTTCATACAATTTCCATACTTAGACCATGAAGGATTTCCATCTTAAGAAATGAAACTATGTCCCTCTCACAACATCACCACAACCACGAAATTACTTCTCCAGTCATACTAATGCTCACACTCTAATGCATAGAAAAATGTTGCTTGTAAAGAATTTAGAGCTGATAATTTTAGTCTTAACATTAGTTCAAATTCAACTCTTATTTTTTTAATTAACTGATTTCTTATTGTTCACTTTGTGTTTAAGTATTGATCCACCTATGTTATTTATGAAAAAATCTAAGTTTGTAACCTTCATGCTATTATAGAGCTTTCTCTATGTTTAGTCGAAATTTTAAAACAATTTTGTTTTTTTGATAGGTTTTAGGAGGGCTTCTATATTTCGATGAGTCCTAAATTTGGCATAAACTACCAAATATGGATTTTATGCCAACAACGCTGCCAAGTTGTGCATGTAGTCTAGACTGAAGGACAAATCAACACTATAGAGAAACTATTATGAACTTCTTGAAGCCTAAGTCATCTACCACAAACCTCACCTTTTATGTCACATGCTTAAATACCTGAATCAAGATTTTAGAATGGTATCCCCATGCCCTTAACATATGTCTAAACTGTATTGTATTAAGCTAGAAGGCCGAAAGTGAGATTTATAGTGCCCAAAAGGTTGAATGACTATGGTCTAACAATTTTATTAACACACAAAATCATTGCAATAGAAGGCCTTGACACTAGTTTCAATGTGCTGAAGATATGTTAGCCAACATAGATATTTCCATTCCTTGACCTATCGACCTCGGTCTTTGCCCACTCATAAAAACATATTCCATTGGACCTCTCAAGCAAGACATGAAACTTTACGTCTACTAATAGGAAGGTTTTATTATTGCTTCTTGTTTCTCAGTCTTGGACATCCATCTCTTGGCCTCCATCAAGGCCTCTAATGGGCGAGATGATGTCACCCTTCACCCTTGTGTCACTTGAATGCCGCGTTTTGTTGAACAAAAGGTGCCATGCATGACCCTTATTTTTCCCACTTGGCCACCCAAAAAAACTGAATCTTGATGCCACATGTTACTATCATGTACTGCCACATCATTATTGTTCATGTCAACATGCCATGTCACTTCTGTAAGGAGGAAGGGGTTCAAGAACTTGTGTTTTTTGTTGAAACCACTTTATAAGATTTTATGTCCAAGGGTGAGATTTTTAAATTTAAGTGCTTTCCTTCATGTATAACTTTGTCTCTTTCCCTTTGTCCTTCTCAATACCTTGGGGCTACATATATAAACCACTAATGAGAATAGGCTAGGGAAAGATGTGGAACTTTATGGAAAATAACGGGGAAATTTTTGTCTCTTTGGTATGTCACCTTGTCGTGCACCTTTAAACATGAAACAATGATAATATAAGGCTAGGGCATGGCACACATCTTCATGGAACTTGGGAATAGCCTCATCTCTTGTGCCTATTAGCCTTGGGACCACGATACTTAAAACATAATGTGTTGATAAGAGAAGGGATGCAACATGATCATTTGAGTTATGTCATATGAATATTCCATTTCTTCCAAGCTTTATAGTTCACCAATTTTGTTAAAAAAATATTTTTTTAAGAGACACAAGGTTTATAGGGAGCCTTGAATCCAAGAATTGTTAACAAACCAGCTTACAAAATAGAAGAAGAGATAGATCAACGACTTCAAAATAAGCCTCTTCGAGGGGGAAACCTCCTTTCCATTACACAAATGAAAAATTGCTGGATGATACAAATGATAAGACATCCTTTCTATATATATGAGTCTAAGGGGTCATAATATAATTAGAGACAACATAACAACATTAATATAAGGGCACAAGAATAACAATAGTGGGCTTCCATGGGGCACAATAATAACAATATCGGGATTACATAGGCATAAAAATACAATAAGTGGGGGTTGCACTAATAAGAAGAAGGGGATACACTAGTAGGATAGGGACCTAACATGCCCCTCTCTTTCAAAAATGTGTTGTCCTCAATGCTTGAGTAGTTCTGTATGCTTCTGTATAAAATTCTCATCCTCCATTGTGGAATCTTCAAGGGGTAAGTTCTTCCACTTGATGAGATACTCTGAAGTTGATCGATTTCATAGCTGTCGAATTCTTGTTTCCATGATTGTATTAGGTTCCTATATGATTTTTCTTTCTTCGTCAAGTTCTGACAATATTGTTTGATCTCGGAGCTTGTCAGCTATAACCTGCTTTAAGCATAAAACATGGAAAATTAGGTGCACTTTGGAAGATTTAGGAAGCTCCAATTTGTATTCCATAGTACCAATATTTTTCAACACCTTGTAAGGACCATAATACTTTGGTGATAATTTATTTTCTTTCTTAGCCTTCTTGACGTACATTTTCTTAAATGGTTGTAGACGTAAAACTACCTAGTTGCCTACATCAAAACACCTTTCACTAAAATGTTTATCTGCATGTTGTTTCATTCGATTTTGTGCCAAAGTGAGGTTATCCTTTAAAAGTTAGAGAACTTGTTGTCAATTCTTGATGTGATATTTCATTCCTTAAACCTTTTTCTTCTTGATATGTCCTTCTATCTTGAGAGTTTGAGGAGTGGTAATTCCTACCAATGCATTACAAGGTATGGTCAGATTGAATTATTCTTTCTTTGGAGTTGGTTCCTAGTGTATATCCTCTTCATTTGACATTTCTTAATCCTTTTCTTCCTCCTCTTCACAATATATGTAAAAGAATTTCTTCTCGGCACACTTATGACCTTTAGTGTATTTTCTATCACAACTATAACAAATCCCTCTTGCTCTTTTTGCTTCCAATTTTTGTGGTGTCACCCTTGCACCTTGTGGGAGGCTAGGATAAACAACACTCCCATCTTTATAGCTATGAGTGGTCATATTCCTTGTTTCCATAATTTTTCTTTCAATTTTTTGTTGCCAACCTGAGTGTGTTCTCCAATGAATCAGGTTCCCAAAGGTGAACCTCATGTTGGATGTTATCCTTTAAAGTCCCTATGAATACCTCAATCCTATGCTTCTATTGAATATCATTTACCCTTATATTCATTTTTTGGAACTCCTCAATGTGCTCTACCATTGAGCGCTATTGTTTGAGATTCATCAATTGGATAAAGAAGGTGTTTCTCTTTGTATCATCGTAATGTGTTATCATTTCATCCGTGAAAATTGATTCGGTGACCAGTGGCTTATGAGAACAAAGCCCTCTATACCATACAAAATTATTCAATTCTAAATATAAAGGTGAAATACATACCTCTTTTAATATTTGGACATCATGTATATCTAAATATTTCTCCATTTGTAGTATCCAAGTTACTAGATCCTTTCCATAAAACTTCCTCATATCTATTTTTCTCGCTTTTAGGAGCTCGATCTTAAAGTGATTGTAACTCTATAATTGTGAGTCCCCAAGTTCTAAAATTTCTTCTTGTGATAGCTCTCTGCGTCCTCTTTCCAACCCCACAAGAATTACAACAATTGGATTCTCCAAGAAAGAGTTATGTGCAATTTCCCATGATGACCGTATTATAGACTTGTTTAGTAGAACAAACTTATACGAAGTACCACGTGTAACTGTTTTGGAATTCAGCCCTAAAAGTGATACCCAAAAAACTAAAATCCATCCTATTTCTATCACGTTTTATGAAATTTGAATCCAATGGTCAAAGAAAGAGCTATTATTATTTTCCCAAGGTCACCTATTTGAGATGGAATTTAGGAGCCTGCAAAAACCCTAACTTCCTTGGATCATATCTCCGCAAATATACCGAACCAAGTTCTGAAATTTGTACATGAGGTGCAACATGATTTAGGCTCAAATAGGTTTTAATTTAAGCTTCTGAAACTTTACATCAACAAAGTTATAGAGAAAATTCCACGAGGTCCTGTTTCAGATGGAATTCTAGAGCCTGCAACAACCATAACTTCCTCATCTCATCTCTTCGAAATTATAGCAAGAAAATATTTGGAATTTGGACATAAGGTTCATAAAGAGGCTAATTAAAATGGGGCTTAATTTCTTCTTCTGAAATTTCATAGAAAAAATGGCTAGCAAAACTTCCACGACAACCTGTTCGAAGCAGCAAAATCCAAGGATCCAAATCTCTGATTCCAAATGTTAAGAAACTAGCTTTCAAAATACAAGAAGAGATAAATGAACGACTTCGAAATTAGCCTCTTCGAGGGGGAAACCTCCTTTACATTACATAAATGAATAATTCTTGGATGATATAAATGACAAAACCTCCTTTCTATATATAGGAGTCTAAGAGGTCATATTATAATTAGCATTGACATAACAATAATAATGTAAGGGCACAACAATAACAATGTTGGGCTTCTATGGGGCACAATAATAACAATATGGGGACTACATGGGCATAAGAATATAATAAGGGGTTACACTAACAATAATAAGGGGCTACACTAGTAGTATATGGACCTAACAAGAACCCTGTGTTTGACATCATATATGTTCAACTTTAACTGCATCTTATAACTTTTGAACCACAGGGAGTTTTTCCATAGGGGATTAGCTCAGTGAATCTCTCACATATCAAGTGCATTCATGGAATATTAAACAATGCCCTTCTTTGAATACATATTGGAAAATCCCTCTAAAAATCACATTATTTAACCCTCTACCAATATGAACCCAATACAACTTTCCAATTTAGAAAACCCCTACTTTCACTAGATATTGTACGTATCCATTTTTTCATTAACATTTTATATACCCCTCTATATTTTTTTACCAATTTTAAGCTCATTTTTTTATATTTGTTAATATAAAAATCCTTTACACTCTATATATCCTGCAACATATTATGTCATTTTTTCCTCAATATATATCCCCCAATATGAACCCACTTGGTATTATATTTCTCTCCCAATGAAGCCCCCATGACTTTTTCAGGCTGCCATGTAACATTGAAAAGGTATTTCCAAGATCTATCCATCTGGGCACTTTGTCAAGGAATCTGAGTTGATCTTCTATACCAAAAATCGTTCCAAATATAGGCTCAAGTCCAAACCTAAAGTACCTTGAACATCTAATATATCACACTTTGACATCAATGACATCATTGTTCTAAAAAAAATAACAACAATATTTTTCTTCTTCTTTGAAAAGATTATCTCTAGAATATTTTGAGTCCTACCTTTATACAAAACTTTGAAGGGGTAGTTTCCTCAAAATGAGTGTTTCTTTCCTTCCAAAATTCTCTATAATTATGATAGTTCGTTTCCTTAGTGTTTTGTTGAAGCCACATTTTATCTAAATTTTTGATAAGTCCCATACTCTAACAGTCGTATAGGTGGATATTGGCAGATGAGGGGATAAGGCCCTTATCTTCAATGTATGTTGCTAGGAGGTTACTCGGGAAAGTTTTTGCTTCTTCAAAAACCTTTCCAAACCACGATGCTAATGTAGCCAAGGGTCATACAAGTTATTAGTATGGTTAAATATCTTAAGCACACAATTAACATAAGGAATAACATGTAAATTATCAAAATGCATAATAATGAAGGCCATAAATGCATGATTTTCTAAGGTGATAAGAGTTGTAAATGGACCTTTAAATCTACAATCATGATAGAGCATTTCAATCATCACTTATATGTGTATCTTAATAATTGAAGCATTTCAATGCATTCAATAAAAAATTAATATGTATTCTTCATGCTTCATTTTACTATATTAAGGTGTGAGCTAATTACAATGACATGATAACATGATTAATTTTATTTTAATTCACTTCTATGCATTTCCAATTTCGTATTTTACCATTTTGCGATAGTGGGATGAATTTTAACGCAATGAAGAGAAGTCAAGTTCCCTTAAGATTTAATAAGAGGAAGAGTTTATATTTAAGCAAAAAATATCAAAATTTAAGTACTATGCCCTCTAAAATGAACTATAGTTCTTTAGTACTCCTTTGACCCCAAAATCCTAAGACTATGTTCAGTTTTAGTGTCATTTTAAATGTTTTCGGTTTTGACACAATATTTTGATATTGAAAAGGAGATATTATTCTTTCTATTGTACAATAAAAAGAAATCAAAATGCCATTTTGTTATAATTATTGATCAACACTCGTCATGGTGTTTTAGTTTTCATATGGTGATTAATGTTAGAGTGCCTTCATGCACGGAAATGATCTCATGATGTTTCTTTAGAATATTTTCACTTTCGATAAAAGACATTTGAGTAACCATACAAATATATATCTATCTATCTATCTATATATATATATATATAATATAAGTGATAAGTTATTAGACATATGTTCCTCCCATATAATAAACATTTGTGTTATCCCACCACTTAGTTAGGTCTACTTTAGCACAGACCACTCTCACCATATCTACTATACCTATCACATTCCCATAAAATCCCTCTGTCATTCTTCAACGAAAGAAAACGTAATGGTATGATGAATTAAATGGAAGTGTCAAAGGCTTATTCTAGACCACGAGATGACAATATTCAAAGAGAAGATCCTATAGAATAAAGTTGAGAAAATGAATCATTTGAATATCCCATTATGCCTCATGAGAAGGGAAGGACATTCATCCATGAAGACTATACCTCAAACTTTTCAATAGTAGGTAAACCCTCATTGATTCCCATTACATCCTCATTTCTCTTATCCTTAATTATATAAAATAGTTATATTGATCTCCTCTAGTTTGTGTAGTTGGTCCAACAATCTACCTCCAAAGCACAATGTCAACCATATTCTCATGCTCATGGAAAATCTCACATAGGTACTTAGATATAGGTACTTAGTTTCTCTACAACTGTAACTACTAGGGAGGTCTTGTACTCATGTGACGGGTTGATTTCACCCACTACCACTATAACCACTAGGTATACCAAATCCACTACCACTATAACTACTAGGCTCAACATGATGCCCACCCCCAATTTTGTCTAGTATGATTATAACCACTAGGGAGGTCTCATGCTCATGTGACTAAGGTGGATTCCATCCACTACCACTATAACCACTAAATGCCTAAATCCACTACCACTATAACAACTAGGTTCAACATGAGGCCTACCCCTGATGTAAACACATATAAGTGTAAATTTAAATAAAAAAAACTCTATAACTTTTTATATAACATACTTTTCAAAATAATTTACACCTTAGGAATGATCTTTTGTGATACTTATCTCATGATTATTTTAGATATAAATTCTAGCAATCTCGATTTTCTTAGAATAAGTTAAAATCCCTAGAGCAAAAGTTCATATAAATTAAGTGAACTAATACCTTTGGATAAACGAAAAGAAAAAAAAAATATTATTAATTACTAATGTAAAAAATTTCTCTAAATTAAGGTTATAAAAAAATTAAAATTCCAACTAAACAAAAACAAATTCCAATAAATGGAGTGGTCCCATTTACCCACAGTAGATTTGATAAGATAACTGCTCTTCCCTTTTCAAAAAATTATTAGTATATTTCTAATTTTACATTAAATTCCAAAGAATACAACAGAAATTTTTAACAAAATTCAGATGTAAACTTATATACTTTTAGAACAAAATTTGTGATAAAAAAAATTAATATTGTTAATAAATTACTATTAAATTAAGATGTAGTTTAAAGAGGCCATAATCACGTCGAAATAATCGAAATTTGAATGATAAATTTTGGAAATCTTAGTACAACTTCAAACGTAGGATTTTGGTGCTGAGGGGTACTGATGGAAAATCTGTTTCATAAAAAATAAACACAAACTCATAAGATTGAATCTTAAAAAAAATTGCTAAATTCTAGATATTCACAGGGGAAAAATTCTGACTGAGTGAGACAACTAAAATTTAATAAAAAATAACTTGATTTAGTTATTAATTTCTTGCTACCTGGCTGCCTTATTTAGATTTTTGTGAACTAGATATAACAACAATTTATTACTAGAAAATCTATTCCTTAAACTTTATAACAACGAACCAAAGATGTACCAAATGAAATTTAAAACTAGGTAAAAAAATAACATCTAATTATGCCAACCAATTGATAATGTCACTATAAACATATAAACCATTCATTTTTATTTCAGGTCCACTTCAATTAAGTTGATTTTACTGCTTGTCCACTTCAATTAAGTTGATTTTACTTCTAAATAGGCTTCTCTGAGATACTTTGTCCCCTCCTTTTGCCAAATTCTTTAAAAACATCGTTATCATACTTCGTTATTACATGTGGAATAGTCTCCACTCCACAAATTTTGTGCCCTCATCCGCGCATTTAAAAATTTAGATGTACGCTACCAAATTCTCGTCCTCCGTCTGTTTTTTTCTCACACATTTAAAGAGACAAGATTGGCTGATTTTCCTGCTGCAACAACCAAAAGGCGACACCATTAAGGGGCCACATAACACCTTCTTTTAGGGTTGGAATTTCAAACAAAATTATTCAATTTTGATTGTTTTCACACCTCTCGATCCATCTTCACCGTTCTAAAAAAAGTCGTAACCATTTTGCAAGGTTTTTAAAGGTTTTCACACCTCTAAGATCCATCTTGACCGTTATAAAAAAAATCTTAACCATTTTGCAAAGTTTTAAACTATATTTGATGAGAAAATTTGACAATTTGCCATTAAATTCCATTCCTGCATGCCTACATTGTATTTATTTGTACTTCAAACAGCGTGAGACCATTTTGTTCGTGAAGCTTGTAAAATATATAACACATAAAATGAACAGTCACCGCAGAAACATGTCAAATGTGGTTACAGGTGCCGACGAAGGGTGGTAGACATTGCAAAAATTCAACGTGTATATATATATATATATTTATTTATTTATTTATTGTGTTCAAGACCCAGTCGCAACAACAAAAAAATGAATGGATGTGATTTTTATATCCAGTTTATTTGTCATATGTTTTTAAACGAAATTCAATGATCCGATTCTTTGTTAGATCGAAATCATTGTATTTAAAATGTATTTTAGCATCCAAAAAAATCCCAACCTATTCCAATTAATTATATTTAATAACCCGATTTTTTTCTTTCAACAATTTTTAATGAGATTTTGTAAAGCGTTAAAAGACCAGAAGCATAATCAGATTTTGTAAAAAAGTTAAAAGACCAAAGGCATAGAAAGTTTAGGTTCAGATATTTAGATTTAAAGCTTAGGAAAAAGTCATATTCCTGCTCTTTCACTCACCGAACAGTAAGACACTCATTTTGTCCAAATACATTTCCTCTCCTTCCGCCTCTGAAGCCTGCAGTGAAGCCTTAGCTCTGGAGTTTTGAAGAGTGTTATGTACCATTTCTGTTCTGAAATCTCAGTGCTCAAACCGAGATAAAATATCATTTGAATAGAGATTGCTTAGCCTATGGTATTGCTTAAAATTTTCCATTAAACGAGCGCGGTAGAATGGGAGGGCACTTCAAAACAATTGACTTCCATTTGTTGACCATGATTTCGTCCAGTTACGGGGCTTCCATTTGTTTCAGTTATTTGTTGAAATGTAGAGCAGGATTCACTTAACTTCTATTTGTTTTTTCTTTAAAGTAAAATTTCATTAGATCCAAGTTGAGTATGTTTTGGAGACAAAAAGTAACATTCTAGCCTAGAGCAAGCTTAGAGAGACCATTTCTTTTTAATTGGGAAAACAGATGGTTTGTATAAGTATCATGACACTAATTTTTAACACCATAAGACCATAACAAAAACAAAAGTAGCAGAGACTCGTGAGCTATCCAAATCATGCCTAGAGATATTTGAAGGGGTTGTTATAGCATTCTAGGAGCCATGGTGGACATTCCCCCTCAGCAAGCATTCCGGTAGTGTTTATATTGGCGCCCAGTTGCAATGTTTGACCTTTCGGGTTGTCTGCTATGACTATCTTGCTGGCCATAAGATGTTCCTTCTCCTTATGACATGAAGTGTTTTGAATGCTTGCTTGGTTTTCCTTTCTTTCCAAAAACCCTTGTTTCTAATGGATGAAAGGCTTAATTTCCTAGAATACCGAGTTTAGTTATTTAGCAAGGTGGAGAAAGTTGGAGGTGGGGTCGGGGGAGGCAATTGAATTCGGAAAGTGCCACACAGGATTCACAAAGCTAAGAGAGCTTGCATTACATGAAAATATAAGTTTGTAACTGTGCCTTCCACTATAAACAAGACCTCTTCTTGGTCGCTCACTTGTCGACCAAGCAATCTCATGAGTGCCAAATGTCAATCACCAATGTTTTTGATCTCTTGCACTTCCATGGCTACGACAAAGCATTTGGTGTGCTAACGCACGGCTTAGTCAAACTGTTCAACCCCTTGGTTATGCTAAGTATGAGGAGGCTCAATGCCTCGTCCTTCCCCTATTCTTCTAGCATGCCCTTGTTTGCGAACCATGGATAACAAATAAGAAAATCCACTACCTTGAATTCCAAGCACCACAACCTTCGTTGCCCTCCAAAACCAGAGATTTCATCAACTTGAAGAGCTCTTCAAGTGTTGGAATCAATGTATCTTTATGGGGTACATGTTAATTCCATCTTGCAAGTGTTTTTTGAATGTAGGGTCCTTGTCTAGCCTCCAGCCTACCCTTGGCATTGAATGAGGCATGCGAGGATGATAAAGAGAGATTGCTAGCCAACCTCCATAGTTAATGCACTAGGGTACACTAGCATTGGGGCCTCATTAGTAGCGCTATCAAGGAGGAACCCAGATCTGGGATTCTAAGGTATCTCTTCGCTAAATCTGACCATTGGAAGGCCCACGTCATAATTTGGGGTGGTTCTAGATTCATGTCTTTTCCTTGAGATTTCTCTTCTACCCCTTTATTGGCTAGGATGTCTGCTAGGGAATTTTCCTTTTGCCTAACATGAGAGAAAATTATTGCTTCTTGCTGAGAGAGAATTGTGCGAGATGTTGCATACTTTGATAAAGTCCAGTTGGAGGGGTGCTTCGAGTGTTAGGTCCCTATAATACTAGTGATTACCCCATTACTATTGTAGTTGTATCCCTTATTAATATTATTGTGACCCTATTGTCCCCATATTTTTATTACTGTGCCCCATAGAATCCCTCAATTGTTATTTTGGTGGCATTATTATTGTTAGGTCGGCTGGGTTATATTGTGACTCCTTAGACTCCTATATATAGAAATGAGGTTTTGTCATTTGAATCATCCAAGAATTGTTCATTTATGTAAGGTAAAGGAGGTTGCCCCTTCGAGGAGGCTGAATTCTAAGGTGTTGATCTATCTTTTCTATCTTTTCTCGAGCTGGTTTCATAACATTTGGTATGAGAGCTTTGGATTCTAGGGTTTCGCTCCTCCAAATAGGTCCTCGTGGAATTTTCGCTAGAACTTTTTTCTATGACATTTAAGAAGCTAAAAAAAAAAACCATTTGAGAAGAAATCGTGCTGAACCTCGGGTCCAAATGTCAGAGCTTTTCGCGATATATTTACGGAGATATGATCTGACAAAGTTGGTCTTTTTGTAGTCTCCTGAATTACATTCCAAACAAGTGAAAACTTTCTCTTTGAGCATCGGATTGAAATTTAGTAAGAAGGTACAAAAAGAGGACGGACTGTAGTTTATTGTATATATATTTTTAGAGCCAAATGTTGAAACAGTGACTCGTTGCACGTCATACAAGTTCGCTCTACTAAACTAGTCTATAATCAGGTCACTATGGGAGATTTCACATAACTCTTCCTTGGAGAATCCAATTTGGATCAGACTGGTGGAATTGGAAAGAGGACACAGAGGGCTACTGTAGGTTGCAATTTTAGAACGAGATGATTTGAAAGTACAGAGATTTATCATAAGCAATATCAAGCTCCTACAAAGTGAAAAAAGGTGTGTAGATTCTTTTAAATTTTTGCTTAAGATTGGTTTGAAAATTTATTTTGAAGGAATTCAAAGGGCTAGTAGGGCATTATTATTGGTAACTTATGCCACAAGGAAAGAAAATTCAAACACCTAGTAAGCAACTTGAAAGCTCTAGCATGACTCATGAAGAAGATGAAGAAATGCTACATGATATATCAAAATTACAAGAACAAGTGCAACAAGTGTCACTTACACAAAAAGAAAAAGAATCTAAGATGGATTGTTTAGAGAAAGGCGTAGAAACTAAGATGGATGGCATGGAAGCTAAGATGAATGGCATGGACCCTAAAATTGATGCCATGGATGATAAGATGGAAGAATTGAAGATAAATATGAATAAGTTGCTACAAGAAATGGTCACTAATGGTGAAAGGGTACTAAAGAAAACTCATGACGAGAACAAAATAAATGTTAATCATGATTCCATAGACTCGAATGTTGGATCGAAGACCCACCATATTCCAAAAATCGATATGAGGAAGTTTGATGGCAAGGATCCCGCAACATGGATATTACAGATGGAGCAATTTTTCGATCTCAATAATGTGCAAAACACAAAAAAGGTACGTATTGCAACTTTATATTTGGAACCAAATCAGTTTGTATGGTATCAATGGCTTTGCTCTCATAAGAAAATTATCACTTGGGCAAATTTTACAGAAGAATTGACATCACATTATGAGGACAGAAAAAGCAACACCTTTTTTAGCCAATTGATAAGTCTCAAACAAAAGGGTTCAATAATGAAGCACATTGAGGAGTTCCAAAAATTTAACATAAAGGTAAAAAATATTCCAGAGGAACATAGGATTCATGTGTTCATAGGGACTTTAAAGGATAATATCCAACATGATATTCACCTTTGGGAACCTGATTCATTAGAGAAGGCATTCATGTCAGCAAGAAAAATGGAAAGAAAAATTATGGCAACCGGGAAGCATACCACTCACAACTATAAAGATGGAAGTGTTGTTGCCCCTAGTCTTCCACAACCTATAAGGTTGACACCACAACAATTGGAAGAAAAAATAGCAAAACGACTTTGTTATTGTTGTGATAACAAATATACTAAAGGTCATAAGTATGATGAGAAGAAATTATTCTACATAGATTGTGAAGAGGAAGAAGAAAAGGAGCAAGAAAGGTCAAAGGAAGAGGATATACTCCAGGAACAAAGCCTAGATAAAGAAGAAATGAATTCGACCATATCTTGTAATGCATTTGCTGGAATTACCACTCCTCAAACCATCAAGAGAGAAGGACAAATCAAGAAGAAAAAGGTAATAGTGTTGATTGATTCAGGAAGCACCCACAATTTATTCATTGTAAGGTAGCAAAAGAATTGAATTTCTTCCTATATCCAGCACCAGAGTGTCAAGTGATGATTGCAAATGGAGGAACAATAAATTGCTCTGGAAAGTGCCATAATATCAAGCTATCCATGGGAGAATATGTATTGACTAGCCCAATCCTTTCCATTCCAATGGGAGGTGCTGATGTTGTACTAGGAGTCCAATGGCTACAATCCTTGGGTACAATAGCTTTTAATTTTCAAGAACTTTTCATCAAATTTTCTATGGAAGGAAAGGAAGTTGAATTAAGGGGCATTGCAGGGAAACCAGGAAAGATAATCAGCTCTAATGGTATGACAAAGCTCCTAAAAAAGGAACAAAGAGGTGTAATTGCACAAATATGTTCGCTAGATGTTTCCACATCAGAATAATCTATTTCTCCAGATCTCCAAAAAGTCCTGGACAATCATTCCAAGGTATTGAGACTCCCAAAGATCTCCCACCTATGCGTGATCATGGTCACGCTATTCATCTGATTCCAGGAAGTGTTCCTCCAAAACATCAGGCCGTACAGATATCCCTATGTCCAAAAGAGGGAAATTGAACGTATGGTTGCAGAAATGCTAGAGGCTAGTATAATTCAACCAATTCAAAGTTCTTTCTCTGCTCCAGTAGTATTGGTGCACAAGAAGGATGGATCATGGTGCATGTGTCCGGATTATAGGGAGCTCAACAAGCTCACTATTAAAGATAAGTTTCCCCTTCCTATCATTGATGAATTACTAGATGAATTGCATGGATCAATTTACTTCACCAAGTTGGATCTTCGTTCAGGATATCATCAAATCAGAATGAAGACTGAAGACATTCCGAAAACAATATTTAGAACTCATGAGGGTCATTATGAATTTTTGGTCATGCCTTTTGGCCTTACCAATGCACCCTCAACATTTCAAGGTTTGATGAATTCAATTTCAAACCATTCCTTAGAAAATTTGTGTTAGTATTCTTTGATGATATACTAATCTACAACAAGTCTTGGAAGGATCATGTTGAACATGTTGACAGGGTGCTACAACTATTGGAGGAAAAACTATTATATGCAAAAAGATCCAAATGTTTCTTCAGAGTACAAGAGGTGGAATATCTGGGTCATATTGTATCTCATGAAG